>CM021109.1:597970735-598184154 GCA_007115665.2 Sequoiadendron giganteum
GCTTGACAAATCCTTGAAACTGTGTATTGATTTTATTTTTCATGTCCCTCTCTTGCTGTTCTTCCTCAATTTCATCAGGATCATACATTGACCTTCTTGCCCCTCCTAAAGTTTGGACCACATCCATTACCTCCACATAAAACTAGACATCCTTGGTCTTCTTGGTTCCCATGCCGTGATATGGTTATGCAAATGAAAATGAAGCAAATAAATCATCTCCTTCTCCGCTAGCTAGAAGAATGCATGATTAATGTTTTGATACATGATATCAACTCTCTCTTCTGCTCTCATGGTTGAATACTGAAATACATTATGGTGGGCCTCTAGAGTTCCAGTCATCTTTCTTCCTCTTCCACCAAATGCTGGCCTGATCCACAAGTCTGCCAACCTAATTGCTTTGTTTTTAAAAGTTGAAGTTTCTCCTGACTCACCAGTATTAGCTATAACTTTTTTGAAATTTTATTATAGTATGTACACTTTGATACGATGTAATATGATTATGGTTTCGTCTCATATGTTGTAATATTAGATATATGACAAAAAAATAAATTATTGCATGAAATAAATAATAAATTTTCATTTTAAATATATTTTTTTTGCAGAACGCGAGTCTTCCAGAAGATCAAGATGATCCTCAACATGATATAGATCCACAAAATATTGGTTTTGCCGGTACAGATCACATGGAAGAGGATAATGATGACGCAGATACAAAAGACATTGAGGCCGATGACAATGATGATGATGGCGATGATAATGATGATGATGATCATCACAATGGTGATGATGATGATCATCACAATGGTGATGATGATGATGATGAGACGGTTGGTGATAGTAACCAGTGACATTCATGATCATATAAACTACATCATGGATCATTGTTGATATATCGTTATGATGACTCTTTTCATGGTTACTATCATATGTATCATTTTCATGGCCTACAATACTATATTGTTGAGTTGTATCATATTGACATGTATTATTTTCATGGTATCATTTGGACATGTATCATCTTGACTTGTATCAATTTGAGTTACATAATTTATCAATTTTATTTATATCATTTGTACATGTATCATTTTCACTTATGTTTCGACTATTGGACATGTATTATTTTGACATGTTTTTGATGTATTGGCATATTTGACTTTCATTTGTTTTAGTTATATATGATGATGATCTTATTAGTATTGACTTGTCAATTTATATATATTAAAAGTGGTCGATGATTTTTGGATGGATATTTATTAAGTATGATGATTTTAATTTACTGCTCAAGATGGATGTTGTCAAATTCAATTAAATTATAGATATTTGACTCACTTGTTTTAATTATAGATGATCATCATGTTATAATAATTATATTGTTGTTTAGTTATATGAGTTAAATAATTAAATTACTTACTCTATAATCATATGAGTTATTTAAGAGGCATGATATATTTAACTAATTAAATTGAAATAAAACATATTAAATTAATAAATGGAAGCAAAACAAGAAGCATTTTTAGAAGCAAGAAATGAAGCAACAATAGAAGCCAAACTAGAAGCAAATTAGAAGCAATATTGAAAGAAAAATTGGAAGCAAAACTGGAAGAAAACCTGGAAACAAACCTAGAAGCAAAACTAGAAGCAAAACCGGAAGCAAAATCGAAAGCAAACCTGAAAGCAAAATCAGAAGCAAAATTGGAAGCAAAACCGGAAGCAAAACCAAAAGCAAAACTAGAAGCAAAACTGGAAGCAAAACCGGAAGCAAAACCGGAAGCAAACTTGGAAACAAAACCAAAAGCAAACCTATAAGCAAAACTGGAAGCAAACTTAGAAACAAAACTAGAAACAAAATCGGAAGCAAAATCGGAAGAAAAATCAGAAGCAAACTTAGAAGCAAAACTAGAAGCAAAACTGGAAGCAAAATCAGAAGCAAAACTGGAAGCAAACTTGGAAGCAAACCTAGAAGCAAAATTGGACGTCAAATTGAAAACAAAACTAGAAGCAAAAATGGGAGTAGACATGGAAGCCAAACCGGAAGCCAAATTGGGCACCCATTTCGGTGCAATTTTCGACGTTCCTTCTCGACGCTATATTAGGCGCTAATAGAGGCCCTGCGATTTACTGGTGCTAAAGACGACATTCAATCTGACGCTCAATTCGGCACAAAATTCAATGCCGAACTGACCATGCCTATTTGTCCCGGGTTGAGCACCAGCCAAATTGTTCAAGTCATGCACTCAAAATACACTAAAATCCGGAGCAAAATTCGGCGCTGATTGCCTATTGTGTTGTTTTGGTAGCTTTGATACCATATGCAACATACTAAACATTCTAAACTAGAAATACTTAATGAATTAACAAGAAAGTAAATAGCCACATGCTAAATATCATGTATTTTTTTTAGCTTTCTTATTTCATTCATTTACATGATCAGGGTGCTGCCACAATACTGGTTTACAATTTCTGGGAGATCTCGATTTTTGCTAAAATCACATATTTTTAGAAAATATAATGATTTAACCCTTGAAAAGTTCTATTTAAAGGATTCCATTTGAAGAGAGTTTGATCAAATCACATTAGATCTAACCCTCTTGGATAGAACCTCACTACTTTTAAACCATACCTATAATAGAGTCTCCTTTACACCTATCAAAATGCTGGTAAAAAATCACTTTTGATTTACCTTTTGGGTGATCAAATGAATTCATTTAAAAATTATTTTTTGTAAGTATGTAGTCTTTATTATAAGTTTCCCAAAAAGTATAATTTTAAATAAATTTAATTTCATTATTATATTTATTTTTTATTTCTTGTGAATGTAGGTTTTTCACCGAAAATCAAGCTCTATGTTCTGCACATGTGAAAAAATAATAGATTATCAAAAAAAAAATTCTGAAAAATATTAGTGCACTAGATATTGAAGTCTTTGATCCAACAAAAAAAAATGGAATTTCGATACATACAAAAAAAGTTATGTTGTATACGGTCCGCCTATGTCTGAATTGTAATTGGTTTGACTTCAAAATTTGATTAAGGAAAAAATATTCAATAAAACACTATGAAACCAAATGAAAGCGCTAGATATTGTAGTTACAAATCTAAATTCAAAAAAATTAGAATTTTATCCTTTATGAAAAATAAGTTATGTTGTATATGGTGAGCATCATTCCTTAAAAATGGTGTTTACTGAAAAAACTAGTTTTCGAAAAAGATGGAAAAAGAAGTGCAATTTGATTCCAATTTTTTTTAAAAATATATATTTAGATTTTACAAACAAAATGTGACAAATCACTAGTTTACATCATCTTCAAATTCCTCACGATTTAGCTGCTATAGGTGCCCGAAAGTGAAGATTTAGTTAGAAAAAATCAGTTCAGTGTCCAGTTTGACCAAAAATTGTAAACTAGTATTGTGAGATAACCAATCAATAATATAATGGATACTATAATCATTTGAATTTGAAATCAAACAATTACAATAAGGGAAATTATGATAATCTTTTCTTTCATAGTACATATATGCCTTGCATCAAAACATGTTACAATTACACCAATATGTGTCTTGATGTCTTCCATATCTAGAATCCTGCATCTGTCTCACAAGTCTTGGCAAAGTTATCTACAAGAGAGAGAACATCACCCGAGTGCTTTACCTCCAACCACAAATTGTTGGTCCCCCACACACCTTCCATTTGAAAGTGGTCCTACCATTCACAAAGAGTATAGGCAAAGGAAACCAATCGGTTTATGCCATATGATTCCTAGTACTATGCCCTACATAACCCAATCGACCATACAACTTTAGACAATCCTCTAACTAAGTATGACCAAACACTATGAAGTAACTAAATGCAAGTAGAGACTTTTGCATTATTTTGGCCAATATTTTTTAAAAATAAACACTTCCATCGAAAATGCAATCATGAGTTCACACATCTCTAACTCGACTTGGAAATGACATTTCACCTATGGTTTGACACATAGTTGAATCGTTTGACTATTTATCTAACTTTCACCAGGATTTAATATCAATCATTTATATCATTTTATAGTCGGTAAACGACTAAGGATTATAGAGAAATACTCCTGACAATAGACATATATATTGCGTACTCACAATTTCTTGAATCTTGACTATTGCCACGTGTTCATTGTTGATGTTAAGTACAGCGTCGGTCTGCACTTTCCAAGAAAGATTATATTAAATATTATCTAGAGCCGACCTTATTTTGTGTTATATCCTTCCCTTGTTGACTGGCCGACCTAAGTCACATTTATTCATTTATCATTACTTGCTCAAAGGCCGACCTATATGAAGAGGCGCCAAGAAGGTATATATACAAGGTTACCTTTTGATGTTCATACAGATTCAAATACACAAAAAAAGGAAGTTCGTTATTTTGGCAGAGCAGAATTCGTAGTCATAGAAGAAGTTCATTCTTGGATTCGCAGTCATAGAAGAAGCTCATACTGGATTCGCATTCCTAGAAGAAGTTCATACTTGAACAGCAGATCATCATTTTGTAGCAGCAGACCGATTTCAAGGAGAAACATATTCATTTGTATCTTTGCATCTAGGAGAGGTGCTATTATTCATTGTATCAAATTCGGCATTGTGTTGGGCCTGAGTTCAAGCAGATTTCTGCTCTTATTCCTTCAATATATAAGAGATATATTTGCTGGGTTTTTCTCCCTCAAGAGGAGGGTTTTCCCAGGGTATCTTGTTGTGTTCATTGTCTTATGTGTTGCGTTTCTTTTGTTCAATTGATTAAATAATCTGATCTAAGAAACACTAACATTCATATGTCTTTGCAATTACTTCAAGAGTGTAATATTCTCCTATTTTCAAACAAAAGACATTTTA
Organism: Sequoiadendron giganteum; assembly: GCA_007115665.2. Lineage (NCBI taxonomy): Eukaryota > Viridiplantae > Streptophyta > Pinopsida > Cupressales > Cupressaceae > Sequoiadendron > Sequoiadendron giganteum. Next base: position 597,975,596 of record CM021109.1, read on the forward strand.
AACTCTTTTACAAGTTATAGTACATTCAAATAATGACACTGACTTGTGACTCTTTATCTATCACTTGAGGTCATAATAACTCATAGCATAGGTAAATAAGAGTTTTATTCACTAAAATCAAAATAACTTTTTCATAAATACTTTTGATTTTTATATGTGTTCTCCTTCATCTTCGTTCAAGAGCACGTTTTAAAATGCTAATAAATGTATATATAATTATTGCTTTATGCAAGAATAAGTACATTTTATGGACTCTAAGCCATATTAATAACTTCGCATAATAATATGATTACTTACAACCAAAATAACTAGTTTAATATTCAATCTTATCACACAAATACAAATTTATAAATATATTCAGAATAATCTTTGCATACTCTTATATATATACATATACATACATACATACATACAATACATACACATACATACACACATACACACATACACACATACATACACATATATTTCTGCTATTTATTTGAACATGAGTGAATTACAATATTTCTATTCAACTTTTATGAATAGTAATAAAATCTTTTGTTTTTAATCATACTATTTTTGTTGTCCTACATATAATTAAATAAAGAATTTAAAAGATTTCATTCATAGGTCTACATATTTAGAATATTCTTTCACAATTCTTTCACATATATTCCATATATAAACTCTTAAAATTTTTTTAAATTTGAAACTTCATCTTTAGATTACCAAAAATAAAAGAAAGAAAACCAAATACGAAATCATGCTTGTAATATATCTTTTCTTTTGCACTCTCCAAATATTCTAAGCGCAACCCAAACTCTTGTCGACCTTTCTAGATATCCACTGCTTGCTCACAATATAAAATACTTTGCTCTTCCACATATATCCCCTTAATGATAAATTTAGCTATCAATATTATGCACTTTAAACACAATAATAATAAAGAATTGCCTCCCTCTAATGGATACTTTGCTCTGGAAATAAAATCTCTCCTCTAACCAATGACTGTTGTTATATCTTAATAACATATAATACTCCTTACCATACATGGGACTACCTTCCTATAATAGCCATCCTCCCTTTTCTTTTAAAACATGCGACTGCTTTTATTCTTGTCACATTTGATGCCATAATTGAGGTAGTTTTAAACTCTTTAATTTCCAAGAATAGAGCCATCGATGATGGCATTAAGCCTCTATGTGAGGTTTAAGTTGTTTGATGTTATTTATTTCCCTTGACATGTATTCAATGGCAATTTAACTGCCAATATTGGTTGCAACTTCCTTTATGCAGGTCATTGGCATAAACAATGGTAATGTATTATATATTATATATATTAATTCATTTGAATAATAATCAAATAAACCTTTACAATAATGGGTAAATCATAAGGATGATGATAAAACCAAAATATCATCTCATGATCAATATCTGAAACGAGGCCAAAGATCAAAAATGATTTCAACCTAACTTCTTGACTTGACCAGACAAGAATTATCTCTTTGATAACATCTAGGGTATAATTTGACAACTTACTCATGCTTTGACACAAAACCTATGCGGGTGTGTGATTGACCCAAAAATGGAATTTACCCATTTGTTTACCAATGTATATACTCCTCTCCGGTGATACTCTCCCTCTCCATCTGGGAGGGTAAAGTATGCTCCTGCATTCAACTTAGAAGGTCATCAGAATAGACAGTCTGTTATTAGCCACGATATCTAAATCATTAATTAAAAGTAATAGTCTTTACAATCAAATCATTTTTCATTGCATTATAATTTCATATAAATATCAACTAATGTAAAATCATCCATTCATTTCAAAAACACATTTTTAACATAAAAACTAAAAGTAACTGCAAGTCAAAATTTGGTGTGTAACATAATAGCACACAATGAAATAATGTAGAGAAATATGTTGTAGTAGTTTGTAAAAAATATAAAATAAGTCACATTTTGAAGGAAGTGCCTTAGTAGATCATTTCCATGTGGATAGAGAGGAGGGTCCACTCTTAAGAAGCACTATCGTCGATCTCTTATTTTTTTAGTATGTTGTGTGATTTCAATTTATTTTATTTTTAATCTTTGAAGAAACATAGAAACTAATTTAAATTTTATTTTAGTAGTGAGTTTGTGATTATTATTTCTTTAAAAAATAATTTGAGCACTTTTATTGCAATGTGAAAGCTACATCTGTGTCACCTACATACAATTCTATAACATATTAAAATCTTGTAGTCTACAGAATTCTTGTAGTAGCCTGCATAGTCCTTATAGTAGTATCATTTATAGTTCATGTAGCAATTTTATGGCAACATTCAAAATTCTTGTAACAATTTTAAAAATTATTTTATTTTCTAGCTATATTTCATTTTACTCACATATAACCACAACACCTTTTGCAAGTTTATGCCTCTAGATTGACAAATAGACCAAACTAAAATTTAATTTATTAAATATTAAATCTATTTAATATTCTACCTCAGTTTCGACCTATCAGTTGCTTGAGTTCTAATTTCTAATTGAACCTCTTCATGGAGCCTATGGAGAGTCGCTCTAAATTGCATTGGGATACTAAGATCCTTCATTCTACACTATAACCATTCTTAAGAACCATGTTTAAAGCCTTCTTGAAATCAACAAAACAACAATAATCTTCGTCCTTCTCATTCTTGACTTTTTCAATGATATATCTCAATGTGATTCCATGATCAATTGCTGAGTGCTTTGGTTTGAAACCTACTTGCCCTTTTCTCTCTTGTTCATTTTCTTTTTCCCACTTTCTAATTCTATGCTCAACCATGCTACCAAATATATTCACAAATAAATGATTGATCATGATGGTTTGATAGTTGGAAAAATGGTTAACATCCCCATTCTTAAAGAGGCGTATTGCTACATTCGTAAGCCAATCTCTTAGAAATCCATGTTGAATGATGTTGAGTATTTTCACAATGTGAGGGGTGAGGACTTTCATCCCCCATTTTAGGTGTCCAACTTGAAGCTCAACCATGTTCCTAACATTTCCTACACCCAAATTCTTAATACCTTCTTTAACCTCTTGTAAAGTGAATCATTTCATTATTGTATTTACCTTGTGGGGACCTCAACCCTTGAATCCTTCACAATTATTTTGTATGTTCAAACAATTGATTGACTATTATATTATTCTTTATTTTCTTTTTTTCTCGATTGGAGTTCCCTCCAAAATAGTTTAGAGTTATTCCTCCCTAGATATGTTAGATCTTCTCTCCTTGCATTCACCCATTTTTTACTTTTATAATTTTCTTGCATAATCTTTTGTTCTCCCCCTCTTTGCCAAGCTCCTTAATAGCTCTACTATGTATATGATACCATCTTGGACTCAATGTTAGGCACATTTCAAAATCTCACATATCAATAACCCAAAAACTCCAACAACTAAATTAAGCTTCATGTATTTTATTTTACATGCTAAATCCCATCATTGTATATCTTGATCTCTTTTTTGTACTATCCATTTAATTGGTCATGACCCAAGCTATAATTTTGGCTCTCGTGTGTTGAAATTTGATGGTCTTCTTATGTGTAATGTGATGGGCATGGTCCCACCAGGGCTTATTTTTGTTCATATTTATTTTTCCTTTGCCCATCCTATCTATTGCCTATTTGAGTACCAATATAGATATATTAATACTTCTATCTAAAAATTACTAAGAAATATAAATTTAGAGTTATTTTTATTTACTTACGAATTATTTTAATTAATTTATATTCTTTAGTTTATTTTGATTTGAAGAGTTATTTTTGTTTAGTCAATAATATTTATTTAGTGAAACATTATTTTATTTTATTTACCTAAAAGTTATAGATATTTAGTGATTATTTTATTTATTATTTATTTGAAAGTTATTATATAGTCTTAATTTAATAATTTTGGAGCTATTTTATTTACTTAATAATTGTTTTATTATTTTAATTTAAAAAAAATGTTATCTCTAAATAGCTTTTCTAAACATGGTCATGACGTGACAGTCTTTGATGTTATTGTAGAATCCCTCTCAATGTAGTTAAACCCAATTCATGCAAAAACCTCCATAATGATGCTATTTGTTACACTTAGTCTATATAATTTAAGCCTCCATGATAATTCTATTAATTAGACCCACTTCATATAAAAGCCTCCACTTTATAAAAATAATTTTAATGTAGTTTGAAGATGCCATAAAAGGAGGTCTTGCTATCAAGAAAATTACAACTATAATATCCAACCAAAACCTCCATTCCTTTGTCCTTTGATAGATGTCCATACCTTGTTCTAAAGCTCCTCTCATTTGGCATAGGCAAGCAAGTTATGGAATTTGTCTTTACACTTAACAATTGCATTTGCTTGAAAGTTTGTAACTTTGATACATTCCATCAAATAATTTAGTGCCTTTTCTATACTTTCATATTTTGCATATATGTTTTCTAAAACATTCTCAATTATAAAATTTGACCAAAAATACTCCTTTCCACTATGCTTTGATGGATGTCCATACCCTCTTTCGAAAGTGCCCATTTCAACTCATGTTTGCATATTTTCAACTCTCCAATAAATTTATGTTAACATTTAAAAAAAATAAAAAAAATATTAATATATATTTTTTATTTTAATTAATTTTATTAATATAAATAAATATATACATTTTTCATTAATTATAATAAATAAATAATTTTTGATTTTTATTTTTAATTTCTTTATTATGTCCAACAAATGGACTTATTTATTATAGTGTGTTTTTTTTTTTCTCTTGTACCAATAATTATGATGATCTAAACCCTCTATTACATGTTGTTCACCAAAACCTTCTATTACATGTTCACCAAATTTCTAGGTTATTAATGACTAGCTACAAGTAGCTTAGGGACTTACATATTCTTATAAAGGATAAAATATAATTCATTATAATAATTTAAAAAGTAGTCAAAATATTTGATCTTTAAAATGAAAAGAAATTGATTTTTCTCTAACTCCAATATTTTTATGTAGAGAAACAAATGGTAAAAAAATATTAATTATGTTATATAAATATAATTGTATCACTATATAGCAATTGTTTATGCATGTCTATGGTTTGTTTATGCTTCTACATTTGTCATACATGTCTACCAAGAAATTGCTCTCCTGTTTTGTAATTTGCTACAACGACCATGAAAATTGCTCTGTCGTACTTGTTGATCAACTCTTTTTTATTGCTTTTTATTTTTGTACTTTGCATTTTCTCAATACAAAAAAATAAAATAATATCCAACAAAAATCCTCAATCCTCTGTCCTTTGATAAATGTCCATACCCTGTTCCAAAGCTCCTCCCATTTTGGTATAGGCAATCTTGATGCTGGCAAACATTGTGGAATTTAGCTTTACAGTGCTAATTGGAGAGTTTGTAAGGTTATTTGAAAAAGTCTATTTTGTGCATATCCTCCATCAGATCACATTTCTTTGAGACATAATTTATTATAGAAATTTAAAGAATAGGAAAGTATTTGATCTTTAAAATTTAAAGAAAAATAATTATTCTTTACTTCCAATATTTCTAGATAGAGAAACAAATATTAATAATATAATATAATATTTATATTTCATTATTAATTATAATAATTAATATAAGCCTTCTTTGCTCACTGAGTTCAAACCCCATTAACCTTGGTCACCGGCTCTTTGCTCACTGAATTCAAACCCCATTAACCTTGCCGAAATGGGGTGGGGGCCTCAAGGCTTGAAGGTTATAAGGACTCACCCTCTTGATCGTTCCTCCAATACCCAAAAAAATATTAATATATTACATTTGTTTTATATCACAATTAATATAATAAACACTAATGACGGATAACAATTGTTCAAACTTGAAAACATATACAACTCGGTAATAAATAGTTTTTAATTTCAAAACAAACTTGAAAACATTTACAACTCCATAATAAATAGCTTTTTTATCTCAAAACTCTTGTCTTATGTTAGTAGGTGCAAAACACATTTTATTCAAATTTGATGACATATACAAATACCTTCGATAGAATTTCTATAAAATGAGAACCGGCGGTTCTGATCCCACAAACGGTCCACTTGAAAAGAATGTCCGAGATTATGGCAGATGCAGAAATTTTGCCGAATCACGGACATCCACAAAACTGCAGAGCAAATTCAGAGCCTGACATTGTTGGGTATCTGAAAAACCGGATATCAGAAATCATCCACCAGTCGTCTGCTGATTCAGACGTTCAGAAGTCCGAAAATGATGCTGCAAATCTGACTGTAGGGGATTACAACGCAAATAAAATTATATTCCGAAATGGGTCTAATTCAGCTGGAGATGGGCGTCTGTTTAAAGAGGGTGTGGGGGCTGGACTTGCAGTGACTGAGAATGAGCGGTTGAAGGGCTATCTCAAAGATACTGCTCAATTGATGATCAAAGAAGTAGACGAGGTACTGAAATTTTTATCCCCATTCTTATACATCAGAAAATGGCTTTGATAGTTTTGAAAATAACAGAATCTTTTATTTGTAAAGAACACAAGCCGATCTCAGACTTCCTTATCAGGTCACTTTCATAGATGAAATTCAAATAATTTTTATGTTTTTTTTTTTTTTCTTAATATTTTTTAATCTGTTCTAGTTTTCCTTCATTTGTGTTGTTTGAAGTATAAATTGTTGTTTGGTTTCTGAATTTTATAATTGGCAAAAATTTCGGGGAAGATGTAACTTGCATGGAGACCTCAACCTTACTGACATGCGCCACTTAAGACATGCAGAACTGTAATGTTAATAATTACCATTGCGAACTGCGACGGAAATGGAAAACGTATTCAATAAAGATACAAGATACATAATTAAATGGTGATGGTACAGCTGCACAGGTCACGATCTATATTTGTATGTACCATGAAGGATCGATGATTAAAGGCCAGGTCCCTATTGTTGGGTTATGTTATAAAGGGTCAGGTGGCTGCATCACCTGACCAGTTGTGGCAAACCATTTTTTTTGGATATGCAGAAGTGACTGTCTGTATTCTATGGTATTTTTTTCATTAATATGGTACGTTTTTCCTCTATATATTTGTAAATCCAAGGTATTGGAGATAAAAGATCAGGTCCTTACTGGTGGGTGATCTTTGTAGACCTTTGATTTAATAATGTTTTGTTATAGCCGAATTAGGTATTGAGGTAACTTCTGATGTTCGGTAGTTGATGGTTGTATAACCAATAACCATATGTATTGTCATTTAAAATGTAAGTGTATCTCAGGAAAGGTATGCATATTTGGACCACCCTGCACCGAACAATTGTAAAGCCACTACCTATATGAGAACATCTGATTATCTGGTATTTATTGTGTTCATTATGTTTACTATTGTTATTTATATTCGTGCAATCTGGTAGTGTAGAACCTGTAGCAAACAATCCTATTTAAGGTTGGGTTCTTATTATCAAGTGATGTTATGAAGGTTACATCTCTACTAGAGAGGATGTAGAATCAGGTGGGACAAATCCTCTTACTGGGTAGTAAGCAGAAGTGAGAGTATTGAGCTTTTACCTTTGACAAAGCTGGGGTGAATCCTCCATTTATTAGGTGTAATTGCTCAATCATTGGCATCAGCTGCCTCCAATGTGCAGTGCTTTAGATTCAGGCATTTTAGTTAGTGTGGGCTAATGATTAATCACTGATCTTATCAAGGTTGGTAAGTTTCTGGACCACTGGACTGCCCACCTCTAACGACTGGTGTGTATCCCTGCAGCAAAATCTCTTCATAACCAAGCTTTACTTGGGTGTCCTAATAAGCATGGCTTGATGCTTAAGTCCTCAGTCTCAACTTTCACTGGTTTTAAATAGAAAAATGTATGATACTACATTTTTGTAATAAGTAAAGGTAGTTTTGTAGGTCACTGCCAAGCGAGACAGCAACTTGTGTATGAGATTTACCTTGTGGAAGACTACAAGGATATTGTTCTTGCATTTATTGTCCTAATAAGCATGGCTTGATGCTTGAGTCCTCAGTCTCAACTTTCACTGGTTTTGAATAGAAAAATGTATCATACTACATTTTTGTAATAAGTAAAGGTAGTTTTGTAGGTCACTGCCAAGCGAGACAGCAACTTGTGTTGGAGATTTCCCTTGTGGAAGACTACAAGGATAATGTTCTTGCATTTATTGTTTTCCCATTTACTTTATATGTTGCCTGTAAATGGCATAAGTACCCTCTGGATTCTAACTTCTGCCCCTCTATGGATCACTCAAGCCTATTAGGCCTAATAAGTGATATATTACTTTCTCTTCCTTGTTGAAAAGCATTTTCTTTCACAGTAGTGATGAAAATCATCATATATCTGATTCATTCATTGTTTCTTTGTCAACACAATCACGATCCTCAAGGGATGTGTATAGAATCCTATATGCAATTAGGAAGGCATAGTGCTAAATTTCTATTGCAATTTGTCTTTTCTCTAATTTGTGCAACTGTAGTTGATGTATACACAGCCCCACGAGGTGTAGAGGAAGAAAGTTGTAGGAAAAGAATCATCAATTTGTCTTAAGCATATGAAAAGCCATTGAAATAGATGTACAATTTGCAGTCAACATAACATACCTATAATATTGGCAGTAGTGACAAATTCTTTGGTTGTATGATCTTCATCAAATTCAGTTGCTGGCTTTCCTTGACCACATAATAAGGAGCAGGTGAAAATAATAGTTGATTCTGTTGGTGTGGTTACGTTTAGGACCACCTAATTTCAGCTGCCAGCTTGCGTAGGCATTGGAAATACTTGATATAAGATCTCAAGTGACTATCCTTGTTGGAAAGTGGGTAGTGAGAGCAGTGGATGGTATCGTGTCATGGCAGATTTTATTCCATCATTGAATTCAAGACGCTGAGTGTGTTCAGGGAGTAAAAGGTCCTTTTAGCTTTGTGATATAATTTGCAATGCTAAGGCATTTACACTTCCAGTTTCTGCTCCACTTAGAAGAGTGTGGGCCCTGTGCGATTGGTTTCTATCTCAATTTTGTTGTCTATTCCTTCCTGTGCTTTCTTTAAGGGGTCTCTCATTGGGGATCAGTTGGATGATCAGGTATGGCTGTGAATTTCTATGGCATTCAATTCAATCGACTGCTATTATGTAGAAAGAAATTTTTTCTTTTCACTTCTAATCATCCTTTCCCAACTAAGAGTAGTTGAGGATTTTTAAGCAGGATTTGGATTTGTTTTTCAAAGTTGTGTTGAAATGCTTTTGTAAGGATGTTGAATCTATATCTTCCAGGGCACAGCCCAGATATTAGCTTGGCTGGCTTTTCTTTTGTGTAATTTGATTGTTAGAAATTAGAATGATGTAATGTAATGTCTCATTTTGGGATATTCTTTAAAACAATAATATTTGCTCCGAATATGGTAATAATTTTATCCAAAATTAAGAAATTTATGATAATAATCAAATCAATAAATCATAGCACAATACCCAAGGAGTCAAATCATGAATTCCCCAGTAAAACTTGCAAATCCGCTTAATTCAAGGACCATATCCCTAACTCAACAGTGACAATACCAAGGACCCCGTCCCCAGAATGTCAAAGGTAGGAAAAGACCCTGTCCCTTCAAACCTTAGCTCACCCTGTGAGCCCGGACCCCATCCTGTTTTCAAGTAACCTAGAATTCACAATTGATAGCTTGATGTATTTGCTAGACTATTGCTGGTTAATATTTCTTGATGGATTGACACTTCAATCCAATAATAATAATGGTATACTTTAATCAATGATTGCTGTTGAAATCTATTTCCTGCAGTATATTTTATTACTACCTCCTTTTGCTATTTATTTCTTTTTTTAACTTTATTGATATGCTGAATGATGATCCTCCAAATGATTTGTTCTCTCCTTTTTATATCCTTAAATGAGAGGGAGTCACACCTCTTCATTGAGACCCTTACCTTTGCAAGGGATACATACCTTCATAACTTAAGCGCTGCTTTTTGGTTAATTTATCTACATGCTGTTTGGTAATCGCTGCCCACTAATAATCCTTAATTATTCTTAGTCGGCCCCTTATTAAATAAATCTCTGCCATTTAATTTCTTTGTCTTAGTCTGCCCCTTTTTAAATAAATCACTGTTATTTAATTTCTTTGCCAAGGGTAAGGACATCAATCAAGACTTTATAATTCTATGGCTCTCTTAACATGGCGGAGGCATGACATGTAACTCTTTCATTAAATTAATTAATATATAGTGCATTTAAATACACTTCATCATTTGCTAGAGAAGTATGTGTGTTGCCTTTAAATGCATCTGGGAAAAAATGAATGCTCTATTATTTGAACAGGTTTTACAACATTCTGATTCTTATATGAAAATACTTTGCTTTTTGTTTAAAATTTTTGGAGGTGAAATGATGCTTATTATTTACAATTGTATATTATTAATTTATTTAAAAAATATTTTCTTATGGATGGATGTGCATGGCAATCAAATTCGTTTCTGACTGACAACCTTCTTGTCAGTTTGGAGTTCAAATTTTGGTATAGTTACTTAATCGGACTTTATTAATTACTATATATTGTATGATTTTGGTAGCTCTTCTAGATAGCATTAATGATCTGTGTAATGTTGATAAATAATCTGGAAGATAGTAAATATTGCATTATATTTTAGGCTAGGGATTGAACATTGAACTGCTGGTCATGTACCATTGACAAAAAAAGGTGGTTGAGCTTGAAAGGACAATCCCAAAATTTCTGCATATTCTATGGCTGGAATTCTGTAAAATTTTGACAAAATTTACTCATAAATTATAATCCTATTTGGTAGATGTAAGATTTCAGATTAATTCATGAAATCATAACCCAGAAACTAATGATTTGAAGCTATTTACTAATATCCTAGTTGCTCAAAATAAAACTGACACAAAAGCAGTAATTGGACTGAACTTGGCTATTCATTTAGTAAGTGCTTAAACAATAAATGCACTGAAGTTACAATTATAGAAAATACAAGGAAGTAGATAAGGATGATAACTCATGACAACTTACACTCTAGAAAAAGAAAGAGATCAGGATGTTTGCTAATACTTTCTACACTACTAGAGAATATCAATTGCAATACTAACTGAAGTGATTGTAAAGCACAGAGAATTTAGAGTAATCAAACTTTCATATAAAGGTAGTGTTTGATACAGTTTGCTCAGTACAGGGAGGACAAGACTTTCTATACAATGCTGCTACCTTAACATAAGACTTTCTATTTGAGTGACAAGACTTTTTGGAATTGGTTGACACAACTGCCAACAACTGAACTTCAAGTCATTATATGACTACCCTAATGCTGACAAGGATTAACATATCAATGCTGGCTTACAAACAAAATATTATTTATTTCAACTGTCTTCAGAAAATAGATGAGGATGACAACTCATTCTCCAGAATTAGAAGCATGAAATATCTAAAGATATTTATCTAGGAAATAAATTGACATTCTACCTAAGTAAGCTTAACCTAAGGCATAAAATGCATAGCACCGACAGTGGAGCAGGAAAATCTCCAGTTTGGGCAGGCCATTAGCTAATCTTCTGAACAATATTACTTCACAGGATAATTGTAACCCATTCATCGTATTTTGTAAGATTATAGTTCTGAATGACTTCCTCAATTGGGCTTTCTTGGCAACTTGTGTTTACTGTAATTTGACCAGTCCATAAAAACTAATGATAAATTCTAAGTATATCAGGTGACAGAACAAGTTCGTCATGTGTGTCGCATGCGTACAAGTTTGAAAAGAAAGAGATCCAAGGCTGCTGTATCTTCAAAAAATGCAGACAGAGGGAAGGGAAGTAAGAGGCAAAGAATGCTATTTTTGGCTCGTTCTGAGGCTGCTCATAGAAGGCGTATGGCAGATGTCTTCCGAGAGTGCAGTTCTATTCTTAAACAGGTATATTTTTACTATCTATATTTTCCTGTCTTCTTTCTCTTTTCTAATGCATTATTTTTCCTTCTATCCTTTTTTAGACTCTGTTATGCTACTTAATGTAGATGATTTCCAAACAAATGCAACAAGGAGCATGCATTGTCTTGGTTTCCCATATGTGGAGATAGAAGTGTTGTTTTTGGTGTTTTTGCAGCAAAATCCTCCTCTAATCATTTGGTTTTGAATTTCCTTTCAATATCTTACCCACACATTAAATTAGGAGCCAGCATCAAAAGTTGCTTGATATGGATCAGAAACAGTATTGCAGATAAACGTGTTTTTAATATATGACTTGATTGAAGAGACGAATGCAGGGAGAAAGTGAAATAAGTTTGCAGTTTACCAAATATCTGTAACCGATAAGGCTATGTGAAATCAAATCAACTATACTTGACTAATGTAACAGTGTTTTATAATTTACCTTTCTCTACTGAAAAGGTTACTATGAGCAAATTACAATGTAGTTTAGTTTTGGGTCAACTGACTCTCATGCCCACTTAAGGCTGTTATTTTCTCTCTAATAACATGGAATAGATGGAAGCTGCACAAGTTTTGTATATGTTGGAAGACTTTGTTTGTGACTGTATTTCAATGTAAATTCCATACTTTGGATGTTGATATTCAAAATACTATCTTAAAAGTAATATAATGGTGAATGCTTGGTAAATTATCCCAACGTTTACACAACATTAAAGGAAGAACATGAAGCAATATACAAGTCAAATATACATGAGATATAAATTTACGTGGGAAAACCAGCAAAAGGACATTCACAATTGTATTGTTTATGAAATTGACCCAATACAATAGGTCTCTTTTACACATGGTCTCAATCTATAAACTAGCAGCCCTATTGTTGATGTTAATACAGCGTCGGTCTTCACTAAGACCCATATTAATCATGAGCCGACCTTATATTTGATTTATTTCATGTACTTATTCTGGCCGACTTTAATTGTTATTAAATATTTATCAAAGGCCGACCCAAGTGAAGAGGCGCCTAGGAGATATAAATACAAGGTCACTTCTTGGCTATGTAGAACAATTCGAATATAAACAAGTTCGCATTTTGGCAGAGCAGAATTCGCAGTCTTAGAAGAAGTTCATACTTAATCAGCAGATCATCATCTTGTAGCAGCAGATCATCATTTTGTAGCAGCAGACCGATTTCAAGGAGAAACATATTCATTTGTATCTTTGCATCTAGGAGAGGTGCTATTATTCATTGTATCAAATTCGGCATTGTGTTGGGCCTGAGTTCAAGCAGATTTCTGCTCTTATTCCTTCAATATATAAGAGATATATTTGCTGGGTTTTTCTCCCTCAAGAGGAGGGTTTTCCCAGGGTATCTTGTTGTGTTCATTATCTTATGTGTTGCATTTCTTTTATTCAATTGGTTAAATTAATCTGATCTAAGAAACACTAACATGGTATCAGAGCGGGTGTGAAAAAGATCGTGATCAGATTAGTTCGCAACACTTATTCTTTTTCAGTCTATCTTCCAAATTTCTCAAGATGGTAAACGGTCTGAAAATCGAGGATAGACTCGAAGGGATCTCGAATTACATATCATGGAGATTCAGGTTCATGCTAACCTTGGAAGAAAATGATTTGGCTGAGTTTGTGAAAACAAAAGTTCCCGAACCTGAGGGGGAAGAAGAGAAGCTGCAATGGAGGAAGAAAGACACTAGGGCAAAGAAAGCATTGGTTGATTCCGTCAAAGATCATATTGTACCAATTATCTTCAAGTTAGATACAACAAGAGAGATGTTTACAACCTTGGAAGAGATGTACGAAATCAACAACACCAGTCGTGCCCTTGCTCTGAAGCAACAACTTCATCATGTGAAAATGGAGAAAGGAGAATCTGTTATTACATACTTCATGAGGATTTCAGAGATAAAAGATCAGCTCTCCACTATTGGACACATGATTGATGATAAAGAGCTGACTATGCTTGCTCTCAATGGTCTTCCGCTTTCATGGGAGGCATTCATCCAAGGAATCAGTGCAAGATCCGAACTCCCTAAGTTTGATCGATTGAGGATTGATTGCATTCAAGAAGAGTCAAGACTAACAGCAAGGGGGATTGGTCAAAGCTCAAAGAATGAAGAATTACAAGTTCTTACCTCTCATTCATCAAACAAAGGAAAGGCCTTAAGAAAGGATTCTTCAAAAGGAATCGAGAAGATGGAAATGATGATGCTCCTACCTTCAAAAGAAAACGAGACATGTCCAAGATTCAATGTTTTCGTTGTGATAAGTATGGTCACTTTGCGAGGGTGTGCCCTCAACGACCTCAGCTTCAAGTTGCCACTGCAGATGTTGAAGAAGTCACTCCACAAAAGGACTCCAGTAATTATCTATTTTATTCAGCCTTGTCTAGCAATGTTTCTACGGACTCTTACACTTGGTTGATTGACAGTGGTGCTTCTAGACACATCACCGGATTCAGAAGTCACCTTTCAAACTTAATGAAAAGCAACTCTAGTGATCAAGTTGTTATTGGAGATGATGCTAGATATTCTGTAAAAGGGTTTGGAAATTCCACTCTTCACTTGGATTCTGGAATTTCTTTGGAGTTGAATGATGTACTGTTCGTACCAGGGATAAAGAGGAACCTTGTTTCAATTTCAACATTAGAAGACAAAGGTTATCAAGTTGCCTTCTCTAAAGGGAAAGTTCTTATATGGGCAAAGAACTCCAGCTTCAAATCTGCTCAAGTGATTGGAGTTAGACATGAATGTCTCTACATGCCGTGCACTCGTCCTCTTCAAGCACTTGTGCATAACAGTACCAGCATGTGTGAACTTTGGCATCGAAGATTGGCTCACATTCACTTTCGTGCTCTACCTATCATGGAGAAGATGGTCACCGGTCTTCCGAAATTCAATCAAGAACATGAAGGTACATGCAAGGGATGTGCCCTAGGCAAGAACACAAAAGGTACATTTCATTCCGGTGAAAGTAGATCTAAATGTATTCTTGATCTCATTCATTCTGATTTGTGTGGTCCAATGTCTATTGCATCATCTAGTGGTTTCTTGTATTATATTATTTTCATTGATGATTACTCTAGAAAGACTTGGATTTATTTCTTGAGATCGAAAGAATCAGAAGAAGTATTAGTAAGATTCAGAGAATTCAAATCGCAAATTGAAAATCTGTCTGGGAAGAAGATCAAAGTATTAAGATCTGATAATGGTGGAGAATACACTTCTGGCACCTTTTGAGATTTTTGTATTGAAGCAGGGATTAAGAGGGAGTTCAGTGTTCCCTATAATCCACAACAAAATGGTATTGCCGAAAGGAAGAATAGGTCTATTGTGGAAGCAGTGAAAGCTATGATTCATGATCAAGACTTACAAATCTCTTTTTGGGCTGAAGCATCAAGAACAACCGTCTATGTTCAAAACAGGAGTCCCCACAGGATCTTAGAGAATAAAACTCCTGAAGAAGCATTCTCAGGCATGAAGCCTGAAGTTAGTCATTTGAGGATCTTTGGCTGTCCAGTCTATATTCATATTCCAAAGGAAAAGAGAACAAAGCTAGAACCTTCTGGGAAGAAAGGAATTCTTGTAGGCTACAGTGAGACATCAAAAGCTTACAGGATCTACATTCGAGGACAGAAGTCTATTGAGATTAGTAGAGACGTCACATTTGAGGAAGATGTTGCTTATAGAAAGTCCAAAGGCACTCCGATGGAGGTCGATGAAGAAGAACCTCCTCAAGATATGGAAGTTGACCATATCCCAGAGAATCTGGAGGAGGTTACAGAACCTAAAGAAGATATTGATCCAGCTGAGCCTTTGGATCCTACTGATAGCCCTCTAGACATTGTGATTGGAAAGAAAAGACCCCTTTGGGCTCGCAGGACAATGCAGGAAGCAGAAAGGTTTGTAGCTCCAAGAGGAGCCTTCAGAGAAAGCAAGAGACCTCACAAGTTCTCTAGCTATGTTGCCTTGATGAGTCAGATTATTGAGTCAGAACCTTCAAATGTTGAAGAAGCTTCTAGTCAACAAGTATGGAAAGATGCCATGATTGAGGAGTATCAGTCTATACTTAAGAACAATGTTTGGGATATAGTTCCTAGACCCAAAGACAAATCTGTGGTATCTTCTAAGTGGCTCTTCAAGATCAAACATGCAGCGGATGGGAGCATTGAGAAACACAAGGCTAGATTTGTGGCTAGAGGGTTCTCACAACAAGAGGGAGTTGACTATGAAGAAACTTTTGCTCCTGTGGCTCGTTACACGTCTGTTAGAACCATCATTGCTATTGCCGCATCTAGAGGATGGAAGATTCACCAAATGGATGTAAAGACAGCTTTTCTGAATGGCATAATAGAAGAAGAGGTTTACATTGAGCAACCAGAAGGATTTGAGGTACATGAGAAAGAATCTCATGTCTGCAAGTTGAAGAAGGCCTTGTATGGTCTTAAACAAGCTCCTCGTGCTTGGTATGAAAGAATTGATCGGTACCTTTCAAGTTTGGGTTTCTCAAAGAATGATGCAGATTCTAACCTCTACTTCAAGGTAGTAAATGGTGAAGCATTGATTTTAGTTTTATATGTTGATGACTTGATCATTACTGGTGAAGAACATCTAATACTAAAATGCAAGAAGGAATTAGCTTCAGAGTTTGAGATGAAGAATCTAGGTCTTATGCATTACTTTCTTAGCTTAGAAGTTTGGCAAAAGCCAGATGAGATGATTCTAAGTCAAGGCAAGTATACTGTTGACATTCTCAAAAGGTTTGGTATGCTTGACTGCAAACCTATGTCTACACCCATGGAGTCTAATTTAGATAAGTTGAAAGAAGCTGCAGCTAGTTCAGAACCGGTGGATTCTACGATGTATAGACAGTTGATTGGTTCATTGATGTATCTAGTTAACACTAGACCTGATATCTGCTATGCAGTGAGTGCACTTAGCCAGTTTATGTGTGAACCAAAGCAAATACATCTTGTAGCAGCTAAGCATATCCTGAGATATTTATGTGGCACAATTGGATATGGGTTGAGATATTCTTCAAATGTGGATTTGGAGCTGCATGGTTTTACTGATTCTGATTGGGCAGGATGTGTCTCAGATCGGAAGAGTACTTCTGGTTGTTGCTTCGGTTTGGGGACTGCTATGATCTCCTGGTGTAGCAGGAAACAGTCTTCAGTGGCCTTGAGTACAACTGAAGCAGAGTATATTGCAGCTTGTGTGGCAGCTCGTGAGGCAGTGTGGCTTCGTAAGCTCCTTGCAGGATTGTTTGGTCAATCAATGGAGCCTACTATCATACAATGTGATAATCAAAGCTGTGTGAAGCTTTCTGTCAATCCTGTGTTTCATGACAGAACAAAACATGTTGAGATCAAGTACCACTATATTAGAGATATGGTGCAAAGGAAAGCTATACAGTTGAGGTATATCAGCACTGAAGAGCAAACGGCAGACATTCTCACCAAGCCTCTCGCGAGGATGAAGTTTGTATACTTCCGAGAGAAACTTGGTATGGTGGAGAATGCAGCCTTGACTGAGAAAGAGTCTCAGTAATCAGTGATCCTTGTTGAGAATGCAACTCTCTGCTGAGTGAGAGTTGAGGTGAAAGCCCTTGTTAATACAATTCTCTGCTGAGAGAGAGTTGAGGTGTAAGTCCTTGATAATGTAATTCTCTGATGAGAGAGAGTTGAGGTGAAAGCCCTTGTTTCCACCCTCTGGGAGAAGCTATGGTGGATGTCATGTGTGTGACTCCATGACAACATCACGTGAGAGAATCCGTGATGAGTTTTTACCATCTATGGGAGTAGCCATAATGGTTAATATCACGTTGAGGTGATATTTTATTTTGTTTTCATTCTAACATAATGTGTCTTGTGCAGATGGAAGTTCATCCCTAGCTGAGAGGGAGTGTTGATGTTAATACAGTGTCGGTCTTCACTAAGACCCATATTAATCATGAGCCGACCTTATATTTGATTTATTTCATGTACTTATTCTGGCCGACTTTAATTGTTATTAAATATTTATCAAAGGCCGACCCAAGTGAAGAGGCGCCTAGGAGATATAAATACAAGGTCACTTCTTGGCTATGTAGAACAATTCGAATATAAACAAGTTTGCATTTTTGGCAGAGCAGAATTCGCAGTCTTAGAAGAAGTTCATACTTAATCAGCAGATCATCATCTTGTAGCAGCAGATCATCATTTTGTAGCAGCAGACCGATTTCAAGGAGAAACATATTCATTTGTATCTTTGCATCTAGGAGAGGTGCTATTATTCATTGTATCAAATTCGGCATTGTGTTGGGCCTGAGTTCAAGCAGATTTCTGCTCTTATTCCTTCAATATATAAGAGATATATTTGCTGGGTTTTTCTCCCTCAAGAGGAGGGTTTTCCCAGGGTATCTTGTTGTGTTCATTGTCTTATGTGTTGCATTTCTTTTATTCAATTGGTTAAATTAATCTGATCTAAGAAACACTAAGATAACAGCTCCAATCCCTTCTCCAAAAGCATCACACTGCAACTCAAAAGTTTTGGAGAAGTCTGGTAAGGCCAACACAGGACACGAGCTCATGATCTACTTGAACTTGTCAAATACCACTTGAGCATTTTGAGACCATGCAAATGTCCCCTCTTTGGTGAGGTCGGTCAATGGAGCAGCCATGTAAAAATACCCTTTGACAAACCTTCGATAGAATCCACAAAGACCCAAGAAGCCCTTCAGATGTGACACGTTCTTAGGTGGAGGCCGGTCCATAATATCCTTAATTTTGTCAGGATCAACTCTAACTCCCTTAGAGCTGATTATGTGGCCAATGTAGAGCAGCTCCGTTAACCCAAATTCACACTTTGACTCCTTGGCATAAGGGCATTCTGACTTAAGAATACTAAGCACCTCATCCAAGTGCTTAAGATGCTCCTTCCATGACTTGCTATAAATGAGAATATCATCGAAGAAGATCAAAACAAACTTCCTCAACTACTTTTGGAAAATCCTGTTCATACAAGATTGGAAGGTTGCACGAGCATTAGTCAAACCAAATGGCATGACTAAAAACTCATAATGCCCAAAATGACATCGGAAAGCAGTTTTCTCGATGTCTGACTCCCTCATTCTGATTTGATGGTACCCAGATCTGAGATCAATCTTTGAAAAATACATTGCACTATGGAGCTCATCAATTCTGGGAATAGGATATCTATTCTTGATAGTTTTCTGATTTAATGCACGGTAATCAACACACATGTGCATGGTACCATCTTTCTTCTTCACAAGAACTACTGCTGAAGCAAAAGGACTCTTGCTTGGGCAGATGTGACCCATTTCTAAGAGTTCTTTGATGGCCTTTTCGATTTCATCCTTCTGCTTCTTGGGATACCGGTAGGGAGTAGTGATAATTGGTTTAGCCCCATCTTCAAGCTCAATAATATGTTCAATCCCTCTTTCTGGCAGTCTTCTTGGAGGTATACTACCAAAAACTTTACTCCTCTTTGTAATCAACAACTGAACATCAGGATGGTAGTGCCTTTTGTCTTCCACTGGATTAGAAGGTAAGATTAAACATTCTGCTGCCCATTCAACCTGATCATGCCGAATCAACTTCTCCATTCTCTTGAAAGACACAATACGAGGACCCCCATTAGACAATCCTCTCAGCATCACCATTTTTCCATCCGCTTGGAACTTCAGCTCCATTGTTTGCAAGTTCAAAGTAATCTCTCCAAGAGATCGCAACCACTGAATTCCAAGCACAACATCAGTTTCTCCAATGCCAACAACATAAAAATCATTTTTAACATCATAGTTTCCCAGTTGCATGGACAAATTGGAGATCTTTCGGTTGCAAGATATTGTGAAACCATCCGCCACCATGACCTTGAAACCTTTAAATTCTTCAGTCTTAAGCCCTCTTCTTGCAACTAATCCTTCATCAATAAAATTATGTGTTGCTCCTGTATCAATGAGAGCAACCATTCTTTGCCCACCAAGCATACCACGAACTCTGAAAGACTCATTCTTTTGAAATCTTGTTAATTAAGCAAATGTATCTCCACTACCTTGCCCTCTTTCAGGTTCAACTGGAGCTCTTTCATCATCACTATACTCATGATTATATTGCTGTTCTAAAAAATCAGATTTTGATTCATAATTAGAATAGGCTCCCATGTGATGTGAAAGACCTTTACCATAGTATCTATGCCCTCTAGACCATGGTTCACGGCATGTGTAACAAACCCCCTCTTTTCTTAGCTTCTCACGCAACTCTTCATCCATCTTGGTGGGAATTTTTTTGGATGGAAGAGGTAAATGTTTCTTTTCTTTTTTATGAACAAGGGGTTTTGAAGAAAACTTAGGCCTTGGAGCAGCCAATTCCATGCTTCTAGCTTTCCTTATTGCTTCTTCAAGACTTGGTGGATCAAATGCTTTAACCCACCCTTTTAATGGCTCCATAAGACCTTTTGAAAACAGCACAACAAACCTTCTTTCGGTGATGTTGGGCACCAACATGGAAAGCTTTTGAAATTTCGCAATATAAGAATCCAGTGACCCATGCTGTTTCAACTGAGCAAATTCACGAAACTTGATTTCTGGATCCTCAATATCAAACCCATTGATCAGCTTGTTGGTAAATTCTTCATAAGTATGAATTAGGTTGTGGCCAAGAGTGACCAAACCGTGGTACCACCACTCGTGTGTAGCTCCATCCAAATGCAAACTTGCAAATTTGATGGCGTCTTCTTCTGGCATAGGCTTGAGTGATAGGTAATTGTCCAGTTTCTGGACCCATGATTGAGTTGTGCACTTGTCACTTCCATCATAGTGAGCCAAGGTGACTTTGCCAAGTGCTTGCTGATAGTCCATTTTGGGACCCATAGGAGCTCGAATATCCTTCTTTCCTCCTCTTCCCTTCTTTTGATTCATATGTTGATCCTCTTCCCTTCTTCGAATTCATATACTGATCAAATGTTAATATTTCTCTGATTTCGAATGGAAGAGAAACATACTCCATATAATTTAGTCTCACTTCGTCCGCCATAGGGACTTCAAGCTCGGCAAATACTTCTTCCCTTGGAGTAAAAGTAGGAAGGAGAGGTCTTGGGACTGATTCCCTCAAATTGGCAACATGTTGACCAACTGTTCTCCCTCTTGGTTCCGAATTGGAACCACTAGTATCTGACTCTTGCTTTGGCTGGGCTAGGCTTACTTGCTGGTCTATCTCTGCAAGTAACCTAGCCATCATATCCATCATGGCATCAAACTTTTTTTCTGCTCTAGAGTCACTACCATTTGCTTCATGGGTTGGTCCCTTTCCCCTGTCAGCCATGGTTTCAACGAGTGTTTCTTGGTTTCTCAAAACCTTTGAAAAAGTATAAATCTCAGGAACACTCTGTTTCCTCTAGTGTAGCATCGGAATTCCCTATCACTCATCTGACACTAAAGCACGAAACTCACAGGATGGCAGGAAAACAGACTTTGATACCACTGTAATAACCCCCTTAATTTTTTTTATTTTTGACCAGCACAAACACCATTGCTAGCATTAGCTCCAAATATAAACCAACTTGGAAAGTAACTCTCCACCTTTTGATCACCAAGATCCCAATGTGGGTGAGGTGAGAGCATACGGCGCTGAAGATCGTTAGCAATTGGAAATTGAAATTACAATGCTTGCTAGGTGGCTAGCCGGCCATGCAATGAAAAGTAAATGCTGGAAATACAAAGTAGGCGGATAACCGACCATGAGCTCAACCACTTATTCAACGAGAGCAAAGATATTACAATTATGAGGCGCCAAACCGACCATTTAATCCTCACCGCCACTTGTTCAATGGAGAGAATTTATTAAACTAATGTGCTGAAAGTAAAATGCTTCAACCACTTAACCAGTGGGAGCTAAATACAAAACTTAATTGCAACAAATAAATAAATGACTATTAGCACAACTAACCAGCCTTACAATGAATGAAATCAGTTGCAAAACATGTCAGAATAAAAGCCAAATACAACCAATAATTAAGGACATTATCCTTAACACTTATACCATGATTACAATCAGATTTTAGCCTCTAAACATCAGAAAATAAGAATTACTTCAAGTCTGATTAGAAACAGTAAAACACAGAAATCAGACCAGCAAGTAAGAGTATCACCAAAATGGACACAACTCTTCCAATACAGCTCCAAAAGACTTCAAACAATAGTCAAATGAAGCCTCTAACCAAGGCGTCCAACCTCCAGTAGTCCAATGGTGCCAAAACAGCAGCAATGACTTGGCACAAGTCCCAAAGCATCCAACATGAAGTGGTATGACCTCCAAAAAGGTTGACCTCCTCTAAAAAAATCAACACTCAAAAATAAATTCCGAAAACTTGCAATTCTAGGTGCCCTTCACAGTAGAATAGCATGAGCCAATACCCAGAATGAACTAAAAACCGATGGTGAAGCTATCAGCAGAAATCCACTTCAGCCATGATGTTCAGCAGCAATGATAAGCAGGTTATACAGCAGCAACCTATTTATAAAAATCAGAAATTAAGCTCTATCCACACTCCTGAATGAAGCATGGTCTTCAGTCACCATCTAGGAAGCCATAGTTTCAGGTCCGAAGAATGGGATAGAAAAGCTAGAGAATGCGCAATCCTCATAGCAAAGTCTGAACTCTATTCAACAGCATAACATTATGAATTTTCCAAAAGATCCCCAACTCATAGCAAAGCATCAATATATAAGCACAAATGGGCGATTGAAGCAACCTTTAACTCCAGCCAAGAAACTCTTCTACTTCTCCAAGGGACATCCACCTCAAATGCCTTTTTTTAAAAATATTTAAAATACTTTATGCTCTCTCCCAAGTCGTCCCACTTCGAGGAAATATTAAAACTTTAATAAAACATTTAAATGCATTAATGAGGTGTCCACTTTATGGCCCCAACTTTAAAACAACTTTGAAGTCATTGCCTAGGCATGGGGTACAAACTCAAAACATAAAATTCATTAAGTGTTGAAACTCAGTCCAATGAAGCAACTAAAACCAACACCCAAAACTGATTTTGCTAGATTGCCAAAAATACCATGATGATCTGAGCTGAGATGCTAATAATGCCACTGCAAAAAAAAGACTTACTAAAAATAGCAAGTGCCAAAAATAGTAAGTTCACTTCAAGCTTAACAAAAAGCCAAACTGAGTAGAAAACATGACTTACTATAAATAGTAAGTCTCCAAGAAGGCTGACAGAAACTAATGCATGTTGCCTCGTTCCGAAGCTCTCTGAAAACCCAGAAAAAACCACTAGGCATGCATTAAAAATTCTCACATGCAAACCTTCAAAACCACCTATAAAAGTGGAAACCCTAATTTGCACATCTGAGTAGCCTACGGATTTTCGGAAATAGGCTATCAGTCCACAATGAGATCATCACTGAGTAGGGGACATTACATTCATTAGCCAAGAGTCTTCCATCTTCAATGCCACCTCCAAACTTGCTTAGAAGCGGTTATGAGATTGTGCTAGCAATAACAATGAAATTTCAGACTTCCTACGCCCTCACACAACTAGAAATAAGTCTAAAACAAACCCACGACTCCCATAGGAAAGATGACGGCTAGCATAGACAACCCCAAACACCTTAGTCACAACTCCATACAACTTGTGGTATTCAAGGTGAAGGGCCTAGGAATGGAGGCTCCACAATTCCTCTAAAATCAACTCTTATGTTCAACCATAACAATATTTATGCTCAACAACAATAACCTTCATAGAATGGCATCACACACAAATAGTCTCCTCACTCTGTATTCATTTTTCCATTCATGGTGCCTGTGATTTTCTTGTAAACCTTTGAAAATAAAAGATAAATTGTCTTCAGACAACCCTCTGCAAACTCTATCAATTTTGTCTTGCCTGCAAGACTTCACAAATTTGCCAATCTTCAATCATACCTGCGACTTGTCTTCCAAAATCATTTATCGAAAGATTCTACAAATTAAACCCTTCCAATCAAATATGAAAATCACAACAATGAAGCACCATCATAGACCCAGGATGAATCTATCAACAATCAACCAAGGAAGATTTTTCATCACCATGGATGATATTCTTCAAGAGGGTTTTCGTCCTCAAGAATTATTGAGATGAACTGAATTTAATTCCCAAACCATAAGGGTTTCACTAGTGAAAATGTAATAATCTGCATAATGCAAATGAGCTGACAAAACTCCCTTTTTAACATTTTTGGAAGCTTTTTGGAGAACATAATATAAAACCACTTTATAAATTAAATAAGCCTTATTACTCCAAAAAGTGATTTATTTTATTATTTAAACATTTTGAATGCTTAAAGTCACTTTATCAACATCCAACATTTAAAACTTTCAATTCACATTCCAACGAGCTATCATATTAAGGTGCCCATTAAATTATTTTAATAAAATTAATAGCCTTAGTAAAAATAATTAAATTAAAGCCACAAATACACTTGAGTTGCAGAAATTGTTGAAAATCATCGAAATCGAAATCTGATTGCACTGGAGTAATACCGATGATGAATAATGAAAATCGAGCATGATCGAGCAACTTACTATAAATAGATGTTCACTCCAAGAATTTTGGAGAACACACCAAAAGCTGAAATTCACTTCGGAAAGGGGCATAAGTGTCCTCAAGACAAATTGAGCTCATTAGCAACATCAAATAATCCCTCTGACAAGGCTGACACTCATCGAAAAGTTAGAGCCAACTGCAATGCTAGAAAAACCAAAATGTGGACATTATAGAGAAAAACAATATAATCATTAGCTTACCAATTAGTAAATTGATTGTAGTATGTTGAATGAGGCCATTCTTGAGGGAGGGAGAGGGGACTTAGAGACTATATAGAGTGTGAAATTCAAAACAATGTGATAAGAGAGAGGGATATAAGTAAATCTTGAACGTTGGGGGTTCAAAATCATGCTAGCAAGGAGATAGCCTGTCACACTTGTTCCATCACTATGAGAGAGGCAAGAAAATATGTTGGAGTCAGAGAAACAAAGACCCCTATTAAGAATATGAAGAGCATGTGATTCACCTAATTATTTTTTACACCATATAAGGGTGTTGCTCCCATTTGCTTTTGTTGCATCTGTCTACTTTTGTTGAAGACCAAAATTATCAAAATCCATCTCCTAATGTTGTAGCTCATCCTTTGTGAGATCATGCATAAGTATTTGATTTGTCCCAATGCTTGCATTAAATTCATCCAAATGATGACATCATTGAAAGCAAAATAGTGTGAGAGTAATGTCCCTTACCCGGTTTGGTCTAGAATTCATTTGTTGATTAGGTTTAGGGTTTCTTCCTTCCAAATGAATGTTCTGTTTTAATGAAGTAATCTTGGTTTGAAATCTGCATTCACCATATTAACAACATTTCCACATACACATATATCTGTTAGCATTAATATCTAGATATCCAAAATATAAGCATAATCATAAATGCAATTTTAACAAGCAAGAGGAGTGCCTTGTATGGATCCGCCCTGAAGCCTTTGTGTTGGGCACGAGAGGTTGCCTCTCACAATCCTTCTTTTCCAACGGCTTAGTCCATGCATTTTCCATACATGGCAGTACCTCAGAAGACACTTGCCCTATTAGGACAAGGTGAAGTCCTACGACCTACCACCCCTATAATAGTGTAGTTTCCTACAATGGGACCCCCACCTCTCTATGTCTAACCCGTTCTTTGGCCTACGAACATGAGAGGGGGGTTTTTAGGCTATCCACTTGGACTCTACTTCACCTGCCTAAGAGGGTAACAATCACAAAGAAGACAATCTTTACGTAAATATCTATATTTGCATTCATCCAAGATTTATTTCATGCCTATAATCAAATATATTTTCATTTATCAATGATTCTTTAAGTTCATTATTTCCTAGAATGATTCTCATTATGATAAGATTAAAGAAAACATTATATCAATAATCAGATTAGCAAATATCTATTTCTTATATTCAAAATATGCTAAATATTATTGCTAAGTGAGTACATCACCTGATCAGCTATGTCTTCCCATGTCTCCTTATTCCTTAATCGTCTTCCTTCAACCTTACATTTAATCATAGGATGAGGACAATTCATAATAATACATAATCTACTTATGTTTATATTAAAGAGTCATCATTAATTATAAGTATCATTATTGCATAATTGTGAATATATATATATATATATATATATATATATAATTATTCCTTATTCATATCAATTAGTTTTCATATGTATGTTTATTCATATATTATTCATTGTTCAATTATATTAGTATTCATTGTTCATTATTCATATATATGTTTATTCATATATTATTACTTATTCAATTATTATTCTTTCCTTATATTAGTATTTATATATTCTTTATTCATTTCATATTATTCATAATAAAATTTATCCACATTCATGCACATATACCTGTATGCCCATTAAATAATATACACATATTTAATGGCTCTATATTCCAATGCATAACAATCATTGTTGCTGCTGTTTTGAATTGCAAATTGTATTTCTCAATGTTTTTCCCTCTTCTCTATTTTCCTTCTATTTATACCATTCAAGGTAGGTGACTCATGGGAGGGAATGTATTGTTTGGTGAAAGAGGTGACTTTTCATAAAATATATCCCTTTGTTAGACTTATTATCACAATAATATCTCTTTTTGAAAATAATATATTATTACTAATAATTATGATATTTCAAATTATATACTTATTTTGATGTTTTATTGAACATATTTTAACATTAAGGTATAATAATAAAACCAATTTGCTAATACCTTATTATTATTTTATTCTAATGTATTACAATATTTGATATGTAATGATACTTTTCAAATTAAGTTATTTAATACTAGAATGTAATAATAATAATTTGCCTATATATTATTATTATATTTGTTATTTCATATTTATATATTTTTATATTGATATGGTACACATTTATTTTATATTTAACATTAATATTGCTATTTATTTTATATATTTTGATAATAATATTTAAATTGCTAATGTTTGTATTTCAATATTATATTTGATGATTGAAATACTATATTGTGATAATTATAATTACTAATTTTTTTCTTTTTATAATTTTAATATATTTTGTTATTTATTTGCATTTTCTTATGCAAATTGCATTTAAATGTTTGAGGTTATTTATTTATTTATTTATTTTTGTGTTGCTATTTTGGGGACATGACAGAGAGCTTGGAATAAAGTTCAAGATATGGGTCTGAAATTACATTTGTTTGAAATGCACATGGATGCAATCAGCAATAGCTTGGACTGGATACTATACATAACCCATGGACAGCACTTGAGCACCTATAAAAGATGAGACCCAATGATTTATTGTAACGGAGGGAAGAGCACACTCAAGGCTCTAATTAGTGTTTCAATCTAAAAGATAAAATCCCATGATACAAAAAAATCCTAGAAGGTAATAATAATCATGCACCATAACAATTCTAGCTAGCGAGCAATATGTCCTCTTTGCCTATTTGAATCTAAGACTACCATCTCTTTGCTAGCCAAGGAAGTGATCATGTAGTTGGGAGAATCATGGACCATTGCACTACTTTTCTGGTTTACAGCTCATTTATTGTCCTTCCTTTTAACTACAACTTGAGTGCTTTCTTTCTTAAGGTCTTTTTCTCAAAGTCATGTGGTATTTGCATCTAAATATATCTTGATTTAAAGAGAGAAGAGCATCTTTTTAGTTCTCATAGCTTATAAACGCTCTTCTTTGTATTGGAATCTAATAATAAGATTTGCATTGGGAGTAGCCCATGCCCTATGAAGAGAGATATTCTTTAGGGGTGCAAAGTCTCGAGTAAGAAAGTGTCATGTGCCCTTTTTAGAGCTAAGAATTAATAATATTATTTTGAGTTGGGCTTGACAATTTTATATTTAAGGGGCAACTTAATAATACTATAATTAATTGAAAAATAATTTTTTCAAGCAGTTATTTTTTGTGTGACCTTCAACCTTGCACTAGGTGCACCACAATTCCTTGCTTTCCTTTGTACTTTCCTTCTCAGCTTTTAGCTCCATCATTCTCATCATATCCTTGCTTAAGGCTTGAATTGTCTTCGATTCACTATCATTGTTGTCATTGGCGCTCTCGTCGTCATTTGTCCTCCTTTTCCTCCAAAAAGATGTCTTATCTTCACTTTCTATATCCATCCCCTGATTGTAGGCATTGGCATAGATGACAGAGGTACGAATTTTATCTTCTTCCTCAGCAAAGGAATCGATCCTTCAATAAACCATCTCTTCTATCCATTGGCCGACTGGATTTCTAGTTTGACGTGTAATTCCTTGAGTCTACGATTGTAGGCTCATACATTCTCATGCTTTCCTTGTTTAGTGTGTATATCTCCGCTACAATTTTATTGTCATCTCTTAGGAGTTTGAATTCCTCCTAGAATGTTCTATTCAATGCATCCCGTGTATTCTTATGAGTTGCTTCCAATTCGGTGTACTAGTCAATGGCTATCTCTCTGAGAGTTGCTGGAAATGCTCTTAGCCAATATGCTTTGTCATCCTGACCATTCGCTACCCAAATTGTTTCACATGTTTTATAATGTCCTCGAGGTCTCTGACCCATTCCCAGTAGACTTTGGAAATTTTTTCTGTTCAACACTTGGACTTGCTAGCGGAGTTACCTTCCTGCCTCCTTGTTGCACCCCCTGTGACGGTAACTTGTTTGGAAAGTTTTGATTCAGACATTCTGTTGCTTTCCTTGCACTCTCGGACATGCCCCAATCCTTCACTTGTCCCTCTTTAGCGTTCATCACCTTCGGGTTGCCTTTGGGGTCCTTTGATGCTCCCTTCGTCTCGGCATTATCGGCTTCGGTCTTCCAATGTTTGATGTTTTCGTCAATGTCAAGTCTTCAATCTAGCGTATGGTCTTTGTCAGATTGTTGGTAGGTTCTCTCTGGCCTTTCCCTTCGGCCGATTTTATTGGTACGAATTGCTCTTGGATAGTTGGGTAGGTGGTTCCCTCCTTGCCTTCCCCTTCGCTTGACAATGAACCTTCTTTGTCACCCGATGATGACCCTTCTTTGTTCGCTGGTGATGGTTCGCATGGTTCTCTGGCGGTGTTCTTTTCTTCACTTTCCGCTTCGTTCGATGTTGATGGTACAGATAGTTCTTTGGTTTGGTCGATGAGGTCAATGTATGTTTTGTCGAGAAGTGGTAAGTGTCAGGCTATTTCTACTCACTCCCCCTTTGTATTTTCTCTTGTTGTGAAAGTTCTTTTTCTCTCTCAACTACGACTTTTGCTTACGCTTCGGCTTCTGCTCTTGGGTGGGCTTGGGCTTTCCCTCAAAAACCCTTCGCCTTCTTCAACTTTAGTCCTCAGTCGTCGTTGCCATTCTCTTTGTTATTTATTCTTAAGGATCTTCTTATTTTTTGGTCAATTGATTTGTGATTGCTTTATATTAATTTCCCATTTTTATTCAAGGTTAAGGGCATTAATTCTTCGACATATGTCGACAGTCAAATTTGTGACCGCTTTGTATTAATTCCTCGTTTTTATTCAAAGTTGAGGGCATTAATTCTTGTGTGTACGTTGACGCTCAATATCACGTTCTTCTTCTTCTCTTCTGTTCCGTTTTTCATACCACTGTAGTATTTGTTGACTTTGTTGTTCTTGGTCTCTCTTAGCTAGAAGATCTTGTAGAATGATGAAGTGACATGCAATAAGTCTTGGCAGTCTGTCAAGAAAACGATCAACTTCTGGGTTGACGGTTAGGTTGTCCTAGATGGTGGCTTGAGGGACCTCTCTCTTGAGAGCTTCTCTCTGTACGTGGTCCTTTAACGAGATGTCCCACAAATTCACCAAGTCTTGTGTCAACTCGTCTCCCCTTTCATCGTTTTCTTGCATAGGTTCTTCGGTTGGCTGTCCCATTACATTGCCATGCTTCCTGTCTGTGAGTTGTGTTTCATCAGGGGTCATATTGGCAATGGCGCCAAATGTTTACTCGGTAATGCTACTTGAACGATTAATAGAGAGTAAACAGAAATACATAACAAAATTTAACATAATATATCAATTACTCATAACGATGCTCAGAAGATATGTCATGTATTCCTTAATTCATCATATATGCAATAACTATAGGATACAAAATGTATGTGGGTACAAACAAGAAATATATAGCAAGCCGACGTTGGTTGAGAACGCCAACCATCGGCAACTACCAAGTAACAACCAACCAATGGTTGGGGACTAATTACACATTAACTTATTTATTTATTTATTTCTTGCTGACTACAGCAAGGTCAATAAACCTTCGTCTTCCATGACAGAGAAAATAGCCAGTGACAAGTAGTGACAGCTGCCTTGAATTCCTTCAACAGCAGTTTCATGCTCTTCAACAACCTGGAATTCATAAACAGCCACCTCCTGATATGGACAAGCTTTTGAACTCCATGGAGAGATGTTTGGCATTTCTCAGCAGTAAATTCACAGATTTGAGCTCTCGGAGAACTTGGTGTATGGTGACATGGTACACCAACAATACTACTACCCTCTACTGAAGCATCAAGTTTTCCAGGATGAGTCAGTTGGTGGTACTTCTGGCGACAATACACCTCTCAGACCCATCCCACACAAGGGTGCATGTGGTTGGAACACTTATGACAAAACAGATTGTGAAGACAACAAGGGATGGTCCTTTGCCCCAGAAGACCCTTCCACCAGCCAGGGAACCCTGTCCAACCTTGACAACTAAAAGATCTCATTTTTGCAGATATTATAGTGACTCTGATAGCTGACTTTTCTCTCCTCTTTGCTGTTTTAGTTTATGCTATTATAGCTTCTTAGTATATGTTATGCAGTTATAGTTACCCAGTGATCTTTGGTCTTTACTGTTCCTTTTGCTAGTCTTTTATTTCTCATCTCTGCTGCATCTTCCAAACCCAGCTCTCTTCCAAGCCTTGGACATGACTGTGGACTTGACTTTTTGTTTACTTTCATTTCCATTAGCTATTATATATATAATCTGATTGGTTTTAAAAAACAACAAATAAAGATAGGTTTATATGTGGAGTGCATATTATATTTAAAGAAGGTTCACAGAGGTCCCAAAAGATTTCTTTCTCAACAAAGGCTATAACCAAACCTTATGGGATGACATGCATAAGGAAAATTGACTGGCCAGATTGGTTATTCAACATATTTCACATACATGAGACTTTTTCCACTGTA
Source organism: Sequoiadendron giganteum (assembly GCA_007115665.2). NCBI lineage: Eukaryota > Viridiplantae > Streptophyta > Pinopsida > Cupressales > Cupressaceae > Sequoiadendron > Sequoiadendron giganteum. The sequence goes on from CM021109.1 coordinate 598,006,793, forward strand.
GTTTGTCAGTTACTAGAATTTTGTCAAATCCAGGGACAATTAGCCTACCAAACGGCATATAAATTTAATTCTTGGTTTAGTTCTCATCATGGCAAACTCCATTAGTGACCTTTATTGGGTTTCTGCTATAGATGTACAATGTGTTATCATATTTACAGTTGGTGTCATATTATGTGTTCAGGAACATTCTCGTGCTTTTATTATCTTATTATAAGAAAAGTTTGTGAAATAAAGTGGAATCCAATGATGCTGAGTATTTAGATAATGTGCATAGAAAAGTCTAGTTTGAGAAGATCATACTGAATGAAAAATTTAGGGGTTATATGTTACAGAAGCAACTTTCAGGATTCAAGTATTGAGATCAGAGGCACTCTTTTTCTTAAACTTAAGGAATTTTTCAAATAACAGTGTTCTATAAATTTCTCTAATTTATAATGTTGTTATTGCTTATTTTCCTGGCAGGTTCTTGACGAAGAATCACTCCAGAACACAATTCCATTTGTGAATGATAATGTTGAGACAAAAAGGACAGGAGATACTCCTGGTAATAATCAGTCCCAAGATACAGTAACCAGGGAGATTTCCAGTCCTCAGCCATCATCCAAGGGATCAATGAATACTTCAGTTTCACCCTTGTCTGAAAAGCCTTCAAAGGTTGCACGCTTACTACCTGCTAGAGGACCGGAGGTAGGAATGTCCTCAAATGCATTGGTTAACACTGAAGTTAGACATAAACATAAAGAGATCCAAGCAGCAGAGACAATGAATGATGATGACAAAGGATTTCTCAATGAGAGGATTGTCAATGAATTGCTTCATGATACAAGTGGGACATTTCCTGAGACTCTTGTGTCCAGGAACACAACTTCTGGCAAGCTAACCGAAATTCAGGTGAGGAATTTGGGAGAATTTTTGAAAGTTGAGATATAGAGCTCACTGTTTGTGAGTTGATTGTCTTAGTTGTTTACTTAAAGTTAATGGGAACTGCCTATTTCATAATACACGAGTGAACATCCATATAGTCATTTAAAACTTACAGGTTGTCCCATGCAGGCTCAAATCAAATCTACAATGGAGAAAGCATTTTGGGACGGAGTTGTTGAAGGACTTGCAAGGAACCCACCAGATTACACTCGGGTAGTAGGACTTGTCAAAGAAGTCAGGGATGAACTGGATGCTTTGGTTCCTCAAAGTTGGAAGCAAGAACTTCATGAAAGTATTGATGTGGAACTCTTTTCTCAGGTGAGATTATCCTTCAGAAAGAACCTAATCAATAATATGGCTGTGCACTTCATGCATTTTGTGTTCAAGGACTGGTGTCAGTGCTTCAGGTTATGGAGTCTGGAGTCCAAGATGTTGAATATCTTGCAAAGCTATTGGATTATGCATTGTCTCTAGTACTAAGTCTTGGGGCGCCAGCACGTGATAGTGATACAAAAGCGGCTCATGAGAAATTACTCCAAGAATTGTCTGGAATAGTGGCTGGAATGGACCAGAAGTCAAACCTCTCCTTTGCGTCTGCATTGGTTAAGGGCCTTCGCTTCATTTTAGAACAAATACAGGTATGCGAGATGTTTTAGGTTTCCCATGTATATTTTGATATATGCCATTTTGCATTGTTCACTTAATTTTCTAGTAAAACCTTTCTCTTTTTATGCTTTATAAATATAATTGCTCAGTGGATTAATTGTGTTTCTATATTTCCATCATTCAGAAGATTCAAGAAAATGGAAATTGTATTTATTCTTGAGCTATCATTCAACTGACAATTTTTCTTCAAATGGCTCAGGTCCTGAAGCAGGATATAAGCATTTCTCGGATTCGAACAATAGCTCCATTGATTCAGGGGCCTGCAGGTGTGGAGTACATGCAAAAACTATTCACAGATCACTATGGTCCATCCTCCTCAGCTACAAGCATTCTGCCGCAAACTGTTAAATGGCTTTGTGAAGTACGGGAATCTATTGAGAAGGAAAGGAATGATTTTAATGATTTAGTTGAAGTCTTCAAGTGCAGCCAGTCAAATATACCAAGTGCTCAAATGGCTGTTTTGCCTGTAGTATCCACAGTCAAAACTGGAATCGGTTTGGGATTAGCCAAAGAATTATCTAGCACATTCTCCAATGGGACAAGCATGACTCCTGCAGGTTTCTTGAAAAGTGTCCTTCCCTCAATCTTTGATTAGATGCTGACTGGTTGAGATGAAAACTAAGTAAAATATTTGTGTGAAGGAAAAATATGTTGTGTTTACTGAGTGTAGCAGTAGCAGAAGGGACACGTCACTAGTATTCTTCCCCCGTCGGCAGATTTTCACCCACCTTGGATACTAGGGGAGGTTAGAGCCTATAGGAGAATTATCTGACTTCTTCCCAAGATTGTCCATCCTAGACCCCTCAACCTGGAACATTCCCCTATGAGCAATCTTAGTTCCCACATTAGCTCTTTCTCAGTCACAGGGGATGATGCCATTGGCACTTCTGGTCTGAACCTTGCTATAGACGTGTGACCATGCTAGTCCCTTGTCATGGTTTCCTGCTTTGTTCTTCTTCAGCTCCTGCATCATTGAGGAGCCCTACCCTCACAGAGATATTTTTACTTGTACTTAGTTCTATGTTTTGAGGTTTAACCATTTTCATTTTACTCTTGTTAGTTTCTTCTTATAACCTGGTGTGTTTATTACCCTAGTACATTTCTTGTGTACCAGGATGTTTTTTTGGAGTTCATATGTGAAAACTAAGATATTTTGAATTTTCTCTTTCTTTCTTATCGGCTTCAAGTTTTGGCATCCTTTTATTGCATTTGCAGGTGAGTTTCGGACAGAGTTTGAGTGGACATCTATGGGAACTATGGTACACCTAGGTTTGTTGCAATTGGCTAGCAGGCCTGTTGCAGCAAATGAAGACAACATACCAGAGACTTTAAAATTGAATGTGGTGAGGCTGAGGAACACACAGAATGATTTTCAGCGGGTAATTGTGATTGCAACAGGGTAATAAACTTGGGCTTTTATTCATGTATATTGCTAGAGTGATATGTTGGATAAGTCCACAAGTGTTGTTTATTTATCTTATAACATTTTTCTCCATTTGTAAAGCTTGCTATTGGTAAGGCAGACCCTTGCAGAGAAGGAAGTGCCTGCTGCAGAGATTGATGATGTACTCAAGATTGCAAGCAAGCGATTGAATGACATCCTGAGCGATCCCTTGATTACAAGCCATCAGATTGGTGAGTTGTTGGCTCAGCTATGTTCTTCCACTATTAAAGCGGATCAAACTGATGTTGATGGACAATTTATGACCCGGGTTTTGAGTAGAAGCCTATCTGCTGGTGATGCTGTTTTTGCAAGAGTTGCTGCTGCTGTACAGTCTAGTGTTCGAGCTGTTCTCCTTTTGGGACAGGGATGTGATGGTTGTTTATTGGCAGAAGTGGCACTGAAACGCATTGGCGCCAGTTCTCTAATGGATCTCGTTGTGGGTGTTGTGAATTCCCTGGAAGTCATGGCTTCAGTAAGTTGTCAGGTGCATGGACCTTGGTATATGCAAATTCTCAGCACTGCATGATGACTGCATTTCTTGAGGTATTATGCTAATGTATGTCATATGGCTTCTATGTAAATGAAGCAGTCAGATTTTGTGCTTGAGAAAGAGTAGATATGTGTCCTTTCAAGATGGAGATTTTATGGAAATACATCTGGTTGGACTTAATATATTTGGATATTGATGAAGGCAATGCAGATCATGTTCTAACAGTGAAATTGCAATTAAATGTAGTGTTCATGACACATGCTGTTGTGTTATTGTCTCTCATAGGTAAAGGGTATTTCCTGTAATATAACTTCTAGAGCATGTAAGATTGTACATTAGTACCCTTTTTCTGGCCATCCAGATCAGAGATTATATATGCCTTTGAAACGAAAGGGTTTTCAGTAAATAATATCACATGGAGATATTGGTAATGCGATTCACAGGTGGCCACAATTTAAAATATTTGATCAGTGAATTGATACCAGGCAGAGCCTAATTATCTGTTGCAAAGGTTTGGGCACAATGGCAACACACAAGAATCCAACATTAATATTGTAATTTATACATGTTTTTAAAACTAGTGCATTGCAAAATATATGATTTACAAAATGGTGATTATTTATCAGAATAACAGAAGGATTTGGCTTTGAATTGAAGTTTGATATTGTTCAAAGTTTTTTCGACTCTGTTGGTGATATGCCCAAGGAGACTTTTTATTTTGGTAATAAACAAAATGGGGCTTAATGGTTTCAAAATAATCCTGGACATAAATTTCTGTGTTCAGTGTGTAGAATGTTGGACCATGGGTATATTCCCCAGAATTTTTTTAACTCTGAATCTCTGTCTACATTCATTAGTATTGTAGAAGCAGTTTTAGTGTACAGCCAGTTATGCCTAAAAGAGTTAATATCTTGCTCTGGGTACAGTCATATCGAGTTGTGCCTAAAAGAGTCAGTATACTGCTTTATGTAACAAAACTGGGGATATTAATTAAAAATGTCTTAACTCTTGTCTTATGTAGTAAATTTAATATCATAACAGAGGTTTGAAAGGGCGCCTGGTCAGATATGCTATTGTGATGGTTAGATCAAATTTGGATTTACTAGCAGATGACTGGAGGATTATTTTGGAATAGATTACATGGAAAATGTTAATATTGTAGGATGGAATGTGTAACCATTTCGTCACCAATCAATTAACAATATATGCTATTGTGATGGTTAGATCAAATTTTGATTTACTAGCAGATGACTGGAGGATTATTTTGGAATATAGATAACATGGAAATGTTAATATTGTCGGATGAAATGTGTAACCATTTCGTCAATAATCAATTTAAAAATTTATATATTTTCATGGATTTAATTCCTAATTATCCTGTGATCAAACACATTGTTATGGCTCCAATAATAAACACATGGAGGATAATCATAACTCAATTATTAAAAGGAAATACATCAGGAGAAACGAAAAAGAAACGAGGAGGTCATCTAAATTATTGGTACTTATAAATTATGAACGCCCAAAGACAATGGATGGGATGAGGATGTTGGTTGCTTTTCATTTCCATGTTATTTTGTGAGTTTTGCTCATTAGTTGTAGGTGACTGACCACGTTTCCTCGGCCAACTATATGGCCACTTTTTCTTTCAATCTGAGATCAAGAACATGTACTAGAAAAAGTTTTCTTGTCTAAGTTTAAATTCGACAAATTATGTGCAATTATTATTGTTATAAGTTTCTTCAATATTCTCTTATTTTTGTGTGTATGTCACCGAAAAGCAATGAACAATATATGGCTCTAAATCGAGTATTTCTTGCATAGTAAGGAAGCCACCAAATAATGTAGCGCGCAAATCCCTAACCGCTTCCAAAGGCAACCTTTTCCTAGACGCCGGTATCTGTAAACGCCAAGGTGATAGAAGAATTAATTTTGTCTGATGCAGGGGGGTGGCTATATGATCACCTGTACAACTGCATAGCCGACAACTTGCTTAAAAGTGACAGTTTTATCCTAAGCTGACTGAAGACAAAATGGTGTCGTCTCATAGATTTGAGATCTTCGGGAGTACTTTAGCGAACTAAAACCAATTGAATATGAGTGTAACATCAATGTGATGAGAATGTGGAAGGTGACCAAGAACAAAAATCGATTGCAGAAGGAACGCAAAAGCAGTAGAGGGGGCACTGTGACAAATTAGTGACATGTTCTTGTATTTGTTCTAATTGTACATTTTGTTTTCAATCTTTGGCCACAAGAATAAATAGGGAAGCTGGAAGTGGTTGTGGCATTTCCACTTCCAGTTAGTTTTGCACACGATTTTGTAGGACAAAATGTAGTGTGTCAATCTTCTTGTGCTTGTTTCTACTTGTTGCTTATGATGTTGCAAGTACTGTTTAAGTTTCCTTTACAATACCATCAATTCTAGTTTCTAAGCATTCTATAATTGTCATTTGAAGTAAATTGAAGTAGCTCGGTAGTCTGTGAATTGCAAATTCTACGAGTTTACAATATGCCAAATACAAGCTTGTTCAAACCTACTAACCACCCCTTCCTAACCTATGTCATTATTGTTTTGGGATGCATATTCTTTTCCCACCTTTTCTCAAACATTCATTCATTCACAAAATATTTTCTTCAAATGAGGAAATTTATGCACGAAGTTGCTCCATGATGTCCCTTTTCTCTACGTGTGGAAAAGCCATATCATTAATTCCTCCATTTAGTAATACTATACATGATTAAATCCTCAGTGAGATGCGCGAGAAAACTGATAAGATCTTTACTATATTCTTAGATAATCTAGGATGCTTAAGAGATGAACTCAATTAATGAAGACTTGACCAATGAGAGAGTACCTAATCACTATATGAAGGATATTCTGGTTGTCCCTTAACCAAGGGAGAGGGGATTTAGGGACTCAACCAATGAAAAGAGGTTGAGTTGCTGATAGGACAAATACCTTTTGGAATTGACATAGCCATGGATGGAGATCCAATTGCAAGAACTGCCAATCCATGCAACTAGTTAAACATTCACTTAGAATTACACAACGAAATTGAAATCAACATAAAACAAGAATGAAATTATGAAGAATAGAATAATATTGATTCACAACCTTGATTGACATCAAAGACATACTACAAGGACTTCTAAATAAGATCTAGACTTAGACTTCAATTGCAAGAAATCTTGCACAAAGTGAGTGTATTACTTCCAATTCCCTCTTTTGTACAAACTATTGATCCACAAATTGTTTGAAGATTGTTGGAGGATCCTTAATTGCTCACACCTCTCTTTGCTATTGATGATGATCATGGTGAAGGCCCCACTTCTCCTCATGGATGCTTTTCATCTCATTTATATAGCCATGAGTGATGCATTATGGTAATGCCAACCTAAGAACTAGTTACCTTAGACCAAATGTTGAGAGATAAGGATTTGTCGCATAAAATTTGATGTGCCACATAATTGACCCATAAAATTAAATGTAATAAGCCTTTACACATAACCATGTCAGGTGCAAATGTTCTTTGGCATGAAGATTCAAATGTGTGGCAAGATCCGAGCTTCCAAATTTGATGCAACTCCAAACATGAACCTCTTAGAGACCAATATAATTGTAAATGATTGTAGTCAAATTGGGGTAAAATCAAATCAAGTAACCCACAATTTGGAAGCTCTATCCAAGGGTGCAACGAGCCATACTTGATATGATATATTGCAACATCAAATTGAACATACATGCATGTCCTTACCACCTTAATAAATTCATGGTAGTACCACAAAGACAAATGAATACCTTAGTGGTAATACACAACCATTATTATAGAGTTTAAATACAATTGTGATGGCTACAACATGCATGTAAACACTTGGGAAAAGAAGGAAACTCACCAAAGACAATCTAAATCACATGTTTTCGGTTGATGCATGATTACTTGTGAGCTTGGGATTTTTTTTAATAATTAATATATCAAGGATCTATAATAGGGTCTCAATCTAACTATTGCATAAACCATACTATCACCATTACAACAAAGACACAATTATAGTAGAAAGAAACACAAAACATATCCCTGCCACCAACACTACAAACTCCTATACTAAAACCTATAGAAGAAATAACCAAAAATAAAATACAAAAAATTCCATACAAAACAAGGTAGACAAAAAAATATAGCTTAAGCATAAGCCCACTTACAAAAGAGATACAAAAGCCTAGATACCCATAACACTAGAAAACATTAACAATATGAAACTAAACAAAAACCTAGGCCTAGAGGAGTCATCTTCCATTGCTTAGTGACTTCTCCATACACCACCTCCAATAGTGGCACAAAAGCACCAGATATATGTACCACTCCATGCACTTTGATACCTTGAATAACCTTTGACTACTACACAACCCTAGTCAACAAACCATTCTCCAATAAGGGCACTATAAAACCACTAGAAAATTTTGATGTACCATTGTGAAACATTATCACTATATGTCTCATTTCCATATGCAAGTCTTGATAAAACTCTTCCAATATATAATTATTCTTCCTCAACTCATGCACCTCTTCCTACAAATATAACATAGAAGCTTCAATCTCAATAACCAAAGGCTATCACCATCTTTTACTTGCCACATATCTCAACTCTCTAGAGAATAAGCTTCCATCCATTTCTCTGTCTTCCTCCTTAAACATGACCAAAGAATTCATAAAGCCCTAAATTCTTTATTCACTTTCACTTTTGTAATATATTCCTTAAATTTAACAAAAAGTCATCACATGAGAATGAAAGCAACCAATATCAGCTACACCATCCTCCCTAAGGAATGCTTTGATTGGTTGCAAATTGACATCACAATTGAAAGTCCACTTTGGGAGATGATTTGAGATTGGACCCTATCTAGGGTGATCCTTGAAAGACCCCCCATTCCACACGAAGGTAAAAATACAATCACCTTGTAGCAAGAGACAAACACCTAGCACCCAAACCACACTAATTATGTTGAACACACAACCTAGAAATCTACCACTCAAAGCATCAAATACAAGAATGAAACCACCCAACATTATTAGCAATTGCTTCTTGATATTAGTATCATATACCATTGCATGCAAGATGCCCTCAAACATTTAAAACCATCACATTTCCATGCCACACCTTAATATGCCATAATGATTGTGTAATGAAAATTGGAGCATATAAGAACAAGTTAAAACTATATTTGACCTATTCTACTCACAACCCAAATGCAACACTCAAGATAAAGCAAAAGAGTTAGTAAACATTGGTGAAAACAAAATGAAAGATCACCAACACCAAATCTTGTTGCACCAAGCTATGGTGGTTGTGGTCAAGGATGGTGGATTTGATGATGTGTGATTGCCTTCACCAACAATATAAGGTTGAATTTCATGGATACTTCTTAAATGGCTTAGGATGGCATTGGAGGATCAACATAAAGAAAAAGAGAGTAAACATTGATGAAGACAAAATGAAATCTCACCAATAGCGACTCTTGTTGCACCAAGCTATGATGGTTGTGATCAAGGATGGTGGATCTGATGACATGTGAATTCCTTCACCAACAACATAAGGTTTCATTTCATGTACACTTCTTAAATGGCTTAGGATTTGATTGAAGGATCAAGGGCTCAAATTGTTTGGGATCCTTGGATGGATGGGAGGAGGATGATTTCCCTCACATGTTTGGTGGATGGGGAGGAGTCCAACATCAAAAATGAATATATGGTGGATGATTCCTTGGGAGGAGTGGATGACGAGGATGAAAAGGGGTACTTGGGAGTACCCTAGGAGGATGGGCAAGTCCCTTGACCCATGTGACATGGTACCAAGGTCATGTCACATGTACAAAGGGATCATACCTTGTATACAAAGGCCATAAATTTGTACACATTTGGGGATCATGCATGATTTGAGGGGGTTTGGATAGGATTAGGAATGTGCAAGTGGGGGTGTTGGTGAATTAATTTAATTTTAACCCACTAATGAAAAGTGGATGGAAAAGGGGAATTGAATAAAGAGATTTATTTAATTTTTGGAAAAAGAATGGGGAACTTAGATAAATAAATATTTAAATCCATTTACCTAAGGTGGATTATAGAAGGATGATTATGTGAGTTAAGGCTATAAACGAGATTAAGTGAATAGTGATGAATAGTGATTTTATTAATTAAATAATAAATATTATTTAATTAATAAGAGGATGAAAATTGAATAAATAGGGATTTATTCAATCAATTTAATGGAAAATGATCGAGTAATAAGGTGCACTATCGTAAATTGTCACCCTTGAAAATTTCACTCTAGGTTTTTCTCCCCCTAAATCATTGAGTCTAATTGGGTCCCTAATTTCCTAAATTATGCATTCTATAGCCCATTTATACCACTTTCCAAGAAATTTCAAGCATTGAACAAATGCATTTAATTGATATTTTGCCCCCGACACTTAATGTCCTGAAAAATAGGGCCAGGATCCATTCACCCTAGGGCGTATGGGTCCCCCTATTTTATTGGGGACCAATTTTGGATATGTTGGTGTCAACATTTTAACATTCAAACTTCAAGTTGCAAATGTTGGCTATCAGGATTTAATTTTTGATAAATTAGAGAAATGCCTATAAATACCTAGTTATTGCATTATTTGAAATCTAACAATAAGAAATAAGGATAATTTATGAGAAATTATTATCAAGAACCCTATCAAGCAAGTCAAGAGCAAAATTTTCAGAGCTTTATTGCACCAATTCAAGATCCCAACATCATGTCAAATTCTATGTGTGTTCATGTTATTGTTTTATGAAGACTAACACTTTTGTAGGCCTCCAAAGCATTCAAGAAAATCAAGCAAGCAATATCCAAAACCTTGAGGTGATGTGTATGACTTCAGTCCTTCAAGGGAGCCATTAAAGGGTGGTGAGTTTCAACACTTTGTGATTTCATCATTCCTTCCTATCCATTATCATTTTATCATTGACATTGCCATTGTGAAAGTGGAAATACTAACACGGGGTTTGACTAAGGCAAGCCCCTAAATGGCACAACATTTCTTCTCTTTGTGAATGCGTAGATCTTAGGTTTGAAGAATATTAAAGGAAGCTTGAAGACAAATTGTTCATTATTGCAATTGAAGCCCTACATCTTGTCAACTCATGGAAACTCACCTACAAAATTATCCGACAATGTTCTGACAACTCTACAATCAGGAATCGAAAGCTTAGATCTGTCATCAGAGGACCTCAAAAGTAGAGAAGAAGTAGCATACAATGACCCATATGCCCTAGGGTGACTCTATCCCTCTACAATGATCAAAACCAACTTTTTTGGGAAGGTACGTAGTCCTCTGCACTTTCCAAATCTACTTGCAAATTGTTGTTTCAATCTATACATTGTTAGGATCTTGCATTTTTAGATTAGGGCACATATTCTAATTATACTAATCATAGAAAATCAATTCCAATCCATCCCAATCCTCTAAAAGATGCAAATCTAGGTTTGATTGGCTCACCTTCATGGTTGAAAGCCAATCTAAACACCTTGTTGATTTGCATCTTAAACTTAGGGTTCCCTTTTTCCCATGTTACATTTTGGTGAACCTGACATTTTGACATAATAAGCCTTCTAAAATTTGAATTAATTCAACCCTAGATCTAGGTTTTGCATTGCATCGTTTTGAATTTCTCATTTAGGGTTTCACTTTTGCATCATAAAAGATAAAAACTCAAAAAATTGCATATCATTTTGTATCATAGGTTGCATTAGGATTTATTTCAGTCACTTAGATCAGATTTACATTCAAATTGCATTCACAATTGTCACTTATTGTTGCATATTTACATTTGCATCACATTGTTTTAATTTGAGAAAATTATGGAAAAATACCTAGTTGCATACATGTTTGCACATAGAAGAGCCTTTATATAGTATAATAAACATTCAAATTTTGAAATTTCAAAACCCCTATCAAGGACTCAAATGCCCTTGGGCGCCTATGCCCTTGTACATTTGCATCAACAAAAAAATTCACACATCTTTGTCTCTATGTCTTCAGTTTGTTTGTGCTTGAAGATATTTTTTCTTGACATTCTTAATTGCATTCATTTAGGCATCTTTCATTTGGCTCAAAAAGTGATAAAAAGAGAAGAAAACTTGCATTATGTGTTTTCAAAATTGCATCAAAAACATCATTTTTCAAATTTAGGGAGCTTACAATCAATCAATTTGTGCATTTTAGATCAGAAAATTACATTCAAATTTGTCATTTATTGTTCACATATTGTTACACACTTGCATTGGTATAAATTAAGCAAAATCTAGAAAAATATTCACTATCAAATCTTTCTGCAACTAGACCCAGAACCCTTAACCAAAATCACACACAATTAGCTTTTGAATTTTTGGAAAACTTGCCCAAGACACAAATGCTCTTTGGAATTTCTATCCTCCTACTATTGACTGAACCAATTTCTACACAAGCCTGTATTGTGATAACCTCTATTTTCTTTTGTTGTCTGAATCTTGTTTTTGGCTATTTTACCGTGTTTGTTTGTTAGTTTAGTGTTCATAGTGGGCACACTTAAGTGTTTTGAGACTCACATGAGCTTCACGACCTAGTGTCCTATTGCCAATACTTCTATGAGATTTAGTTCTAGGTTTATGTCATCCCATGTTGTTGTTACATCCGTTGTGGATCCCGAGTCTTCTAACTCGTTCATGCACAATTTTGTCAATACTCAACCCATTTTGGACTCTATCCCTAATGCTACGATACCTATTATAACCTTATTGTTGGAAGAATGAGATGTCATTGATGCTATTGTTGGAAACATGAGCATGTGGATAAGCACAAGGTACATACAATTATGCTTTACAATGTTGTCATTGATGTCAACTTGTATCTTGCTTTAGAGATCATGGTGCAGATCACTTTGGTTGGCTCTAACATGTTTTAGGATGATTGCATAAGGAAAATTTGCAAGAAGGTTTGATCTGGTGAAGGCATCTATGATGAAAATTGACTCAATATTTATACTAGTGATTTTGTGTACAAGGGATCCAGTAATTGGGTCCACAATGGTTCGCTATTGAAGACCAGTATAATATTGTCGATTGATAGAAGCATATAATTCTAGAATTTCATCTTGTTTTGGTTCTTAGTGTGAAAGTTATGAATAACAGAAGTTCGACTTGATAGTTACAAGTGTTTTTCAGTTCTGTACATATGAGCTGGAGAGTCCACACTTCTTCATGGATTGGATTTTGATTTTGTAGAATTAAGGAGATGTTGACAGATGTCAGAGAGTGAAATCTAGTTGGCATGATGTTTTGAGTTACGTGTGTCCGAATATGAGTATATAGTTGGAGAATTTTTATATTAGGTCTCTTGGGGTGCGGACCTAATAATTTTGAAGGTATACGAAGCTTATTTAAGTATTGTGAAGTTATGTGGGGTCTATTATAGGTCCATGTCGACCTATTTCAAAGTGTTTTAAGATTTGAGTCATGGCGTAAAGCGTGCATGGATAGATCTTGAGCTGACAAGCTATATTTTGTATTGTAAGGTAGGGGGACCAACCACACCAAGGCTCCAAGTCACGAAGAGCTGAGAGAGGAGGACTGCCCTATCTTACCTCAAGCTAAGAAGGTTTTTAGATCAAGGATAGAGAATTAAGAGCACTCTCAAGTGCTTCTGTCACTCTACAAATCTGAAAACCTAAATGGAGCTAGATGAGCCAGTTTCTAGAATCCGAACTACACCTCAGACAACTCTCTTCCTGAGGATGACATCACGACTCAAGGACAACAACGTGGCGTGCTGGCGTCTCTCTAGTGCCCTGGTGTCCATACGACCAGAAAGCATGAAATATAGTGCAAGAAACGAGAAAACCTACTAACTGTCTAGCTAAGTAACTTTAATGAAATGAACATAATGATAAAATGCGAGAAATAACTATATAAATGGTAAAGAAGGTAGATGAAAGTAAGGGTGATGAAAACCAACTCACTGAGGGTCCAGTTTACTGGCGAGGTCCACACACACGTACACCTACACACAACCAAGAAGGGGAAAATGTTGGGGTTGTATAGGGGTTTTCCTCAGTAAAACCCTTGCTTTGGTATTTCCACCTCCACGGATAGCCAGGAGAGCCATGATGTAGAAAATGCGATAAAGGAAAGAAGAATATCGAACACTACAAAAGATACAATGCTACTCTATCAAACCACAACAAGAAAGGATAGTGAAGCAATACCACCTCCACCCAGAGGAACTCAAGGCCAATGAAGGGAGAATGCAAGACAACAAGCTTGGAAAAGTCGACATGACCACATCGGTGACGAAGGGAGGTCTCGTAAGACTCCAAGCTCGTAACTTCTATGGTAACACCACACATACAAAATGGAGTTGATGGAGTAACAAGATTTTGTAATGCTCACTGGATGCCCAAGAGTTCAATTGAATAGCAATAATTATGAAGAAGATGAGATAGATTGCTCAAGAGATGCTAAAGAGATGAAGTGAGTGAAAATTATGGATTTGAGGGAAGATTAGGAGGGAAAGAGCCCTTTTCGGGCCGACTGGTCGACGCAGAGGTGTTATGCTTCATGCCCAATGGAGAGCGTAACGTCCTTGCAACTTCTAGAGGTAGAAATCTATCAAGGACAACAACATGCCACATAGACGTTTGCATGTCGCGCTCGTGACGTCAGAAAATATTCCCCCATCGACACACAGGACAAACGCCAAGTGGATGGAAGATAGGTGAGTGATGTGGAATTTCATAGTCAGGTTTTATTTTCTAAGGTGGAGGGATGCAAAAGAGGAATTTGCAAGGGGGTGCAAATTCGCTCCTATACATTTTGCCCCCACTTTAGCAAGCATAAGTGTCAATGAATTTTCGATAAAGTAGATCGAAGAATTTAGAAATATATACCTAAACCGTCGAGGAAGTAGACCACAATCTACCAAGCTTGAAAGCACAGGGTAGGAAAATAACTCCATAGGTACTCTCTCCTGAGGAGGTTTAAACAAAGGACTCCATAGATCCTCAGAACTACAGATTCGAACTAAGTACACCGAAGGCCCGCAGACCAACGATGGAAAAATCCCGTAGGATGCAAGCACTTCACAAGCCCTCTTACCTACAAAGAAGGTGCCCCCCAAGTACTCTCTCCTGAAGGAAACCCATTGTAAAGGGACTCTGTAGAGTCGGATTGGAAAGCAGCTTCACAGGCGCACCTACAAAGCAACATGTTAATCCACAGATAAAACATGTTAGAAAACAAAAAGCAGCCACACACGTAGACAAGCAAGCAGATAGTCAAAAAATTGAAGGAGAAGATTTCAAAGGGGTCCCTCGGGAACTCTTCAAAAGAAAAGGGGTCCACTCAAGGGATGCACTGTTTGAAAGTGTAATTTATTTTTTTCCTAAATCAATTCAACATCAAGGAATTTGAAAGGAAGAAAATGCCCCCTCATGAGGAGAAGTTTGAGGCTTCTCCTACAGAAAATTTGCTCCCTCCTAAGAGGAAAGCTTTTCAAGTTCTTTCTTTGCGAACCCATGATGAAGGAAACACGTTCTGCTAGGAGTCCTTTTTGAGAATGCGATTTTTGAAAAATGTTTTGAAATGTTTTCGAGAAAAGTTTTGTTTCCCACCAAATGTGTTTTCTAAAAATTAGAGTTGACATGATAGCCACCCCTTAGGATGGTGCATGTTGAACGCAAAGGCATGTGACATCCTAAGGAGAGAAAAGAAAGAATGAAAAAGTGATGTTGTGGCCCGCAGAACATAGCAAGATGCAACCATGGTAATGTTGTTGCACACGTGAGGGAGAACACATGATCACCACAACATCACAAAGCAAGCACAAAAGATAAGAAAGCATCAATGTAAAGAAAAATAATAACACTACGAACAAAGGACACATGGGCGGTTTGATATTTCAGGGTCAAAGCTACTCATTAAATATATATAAGTATAATAATAGTATATTAATGAACTACCCCCTACTAAATTAGACCATATGAAGAATGCACGAAAAGACAAAATATAAATAAAAAATTGGGTCAACATGGAAGGGAAGCCTAAATGCCCCCAACACTTTGCATGATCCCCAATTGTTGAAAATCAATACACATAACAAAGGAAGAATGATGGAATAAATAGAGGAATTTGTATGACACATAATCACTCATGTATCCAAGAACCTACAAGGGTGACAAGGGTCATCCAGGAACACATAACACAAGCACGAGGAACACATCACACACACACATTCTACTCTACAGATAAAGAAGAGGTGCCCCCTAACATTCATCAACTAAGAGGTCATCGACCTCCCAATCTAGATCATTATACGAGGAATGCGAACAAGCCTACAAGGGTGAAATGTCAAGGGGGGAACCCTTCGACCCCCTCGCAATAAGAGCCAAGGAAGGAGACCCCTCGAGGTCTTCTCCACTTAGTTCTTGTAGAGTAAAGTTCAAAGATTTTGCAAAGATTGTTGAAAGGGCCGAGACTCATCCAAAGAGTTAAACATGCACTTCACAGGAGTTCCATGTGTTACCTCAATGGGCGAGGGAAGTAATGCCCAAGATTCACTGCTAGGCTCATCGAGTGATTCAGGAGCTATGACGAACTCCGAGGATGTCGAAAATTCTTCTGTCACGAGGACAGTACATGCTAACGCAGAACCACCCTCTGAAGAAGGTGGGATCCTCTTTCACCCCCCATTGCTAGCAGGGCCATCCTCCATCTTCCACTTTTTTGAAGGATGTGAGATCCCCACAAATGAGGTAGAAGGTGTGGAGGAGAAGGAGAAAACTGTGGTGAACACCACCGAGGTATTAAACATATCCACAAGGTTAGAGAACGGTGGGATGTCTTAAAGGGACATCAAGAGAGGCAACTCAACTGAAGGAGCAATAAACACCTACACCTTTTTAGGGTTAGGGGTGTTTGCACTCGTAGAAGGAGCCAAAAGCAACACCGAGGCTGATTGAACTAAAGTAGAGGGGTCGAGAGACGAGGACAAAAGCAGAGTGGTCGAGAGAGGAGGACACAATAGTAGGCCTTGAAACAGGGGCAGTCGATTCCTCTTCCTTCCTCTATAAATCAACCTGCATAGCCACCAAAGCCTTTTGCTAATGCTTGCGCTCATGTGCAAGGTCGTTCTTGTGACTCTAGCAAGTAGAGGCCAGAAGTTGAGATGGAACATAAGGCTCCTAATCAACATTAGAGTGTCCATCACAATTTTTTTTGGCAGAGGGATAGACTAAGATGAGGTTGAAGCAACAATGAGGGTAGTTGGCTATAACGCCTCAGCAGCAGGCCTCTTCCCATTCACCAGCTTAGGAGTGGGAGTGATAGAAGGCCATGAAGGTTGAGACATAGAGTACTCCCCATGGGGAGCCTTCCCTTTACCATATCAAATAGGCTTAGGCACCGTGGGAAGAACAAGAAGTTCGAATGCTAGATGCTTGGGTTTTTGCCAAGCGGGCACCATGAGATTCTCCAGGAAAAACCTAGGAGTAGAATCTGATGATGCAACAACATGGTGAGAGGAAGCATTGGGCGAGACAACAACCTCAAAGGAAGAAGAAGAGTGTCAAACACGCTTCTCCTTTTCTCTTTTTCGAGCTAAGGTGACATCGTTGTCATAATTTAGGTAGGCCCTATGCGAGACAACATAGGGAGATGGGGGTATCTCACTTTAGTTGTTAAGTGCCCACTCTTGTACTTCATATAGGTTCGGTACACGAGGTCCATCCTAGGAGAAGCAAATCAATGGGTGTAGGCCAAAAGTGATCTAGTGAATAGCTACCATGTACAATCGAAGGTTTATAGCCGATGTCATGGATTACATGCATTGTACCCCCATGAATGAATTTCAAATATTTATGCACAACCAAGGGAATTGCATTCATAGAGACCAACCAGGGGATACCCAATTTCACCCTAAAGAGTTCAAACCTCAGGATTATGTCAAAAGGTAAGTTCACTGATTTCAGTCCTACAAGGACTGACAAGGTGATGCAGCCTAAGGGAGGTACAAAAAGTTCATTGTGCGTACAGATGGTACTTTCAAATATGTCATACCCATCTTTGAGCAAGAAGTTAATCAAAATAATCCCCTTAGTTATGACATTTACTTGACACGTGGGGTCAACAAGAACACCTGTCATAGTGTTTCCATTGATTCATGTGAGGATGTATAGAGGAGAGGGTTCTTTATTATAACCCATTGGCAGGTCCTGCGAGGTGAAGGTTATACCAAGGTCACTACTCACAAACTACACAGATGGAATGGGTATATGTAAGAAGGAGGCCATCGTACACACTAGACGAAACTTTCACAGGGCCCCCAAGGGTTTTGCAACTAGATAGTGATCCAACTAAGGTTTCGTTCCACGATGCCTACAAAACCTTCCAACTATGCAACTAGGGGTTGCAAGTTGGGTTGCAAGGTAGAACACCTTACAACACTCGCACCCTCAAAACTCATAGGATACGAGGAAAGGGCCTTTCAACATTGGTAAACATAACCAAAATGGTTCACGTCGGGTTCACCAAAATGTAAGGTAGGGGGACCAACCACACCAAGGCTCCAAGTAACGAAGAATTGAGAGCAGAGGGATACCCTATCTTACCTCAAGCTAAGTAGGTGTTTAGATCAAGGATAAAGAATGAAGAGCACTCTGAAATGCTTTTGTCACTCTACAAATCCAAAAACCTGAATGGAGCTAGACAAGCTGGTTTCTAGAATCTAAACTACACCTCAGATAGTTCTCTGCCCAAGGACAAAAATGCGGCTCAAAGATGACAACACAACGCATTGGCATCCATACGACTAGAAAGCGTGAAATACAATGCAGTAAATGAGAAAACCTACTAACTATCTAGCTAACTAAATTTAACAAAATGAACAGAATGATAAAATGCCAGAAATAACTATATAAATGGTAAAGAAGGTAGATGAAAGTAAGGGTGACGAAAACCAACTCACTGAGGGTCTAGTTCGCCAACACGCTCTATGCACACATACACCTACACACAACCAATAAGGGTAAAATGTTGGGGTTGTACAGGGTTTGTCTCAATCAAACTCCCACTTTGGTGTTTCCACCTCCACGGGCAGCCAAAGGAGCCACGAAGTAGAAAATGCGATAAAGGAAAGAAGAATATTGAACACTACAAAAGATACAATGCTACTCTATCAAACCACAACAAGAAAGGATATTGAAGCAACACAACCTCCACCCAAAGGCACTCAAGGCAAATGAAGAGAGAAAGCAAGACAACAAGCTTGGAAAAGTCGACACGACCACCACAGTGACGAAGGGAAGTCTCACAAGACTCCAAGCTCACAGCTTCTATGGTAACACCACACGTATAAAATAGAGTTGATAGAGTAACAAGCTAATGTAATTCTCAATGGATGCCTAAGAGTTCAAGTGAATAGCAAGAATTGTGAAGAAGATGAGATAGATTGCTCAAGAGATGACAAAGAGATGAAGTGATAGTGAAAATTATTCATTTAAAGGAAGATTAGGAGGGAAAGAGCCATTTTTTGGCTGGTTGGTCGACATAGAGGTGTTACGCTTCATGCCCAATGGAGAGTGTAATATTCCTGTGGACTCCAGAGGTAGGAATCTATCAAGGATGGTAGCACGCTGTGCAGATGTCTGTGCACTACGCTCGCATCCCCGACAAATATTCCCCCACCGACACACACAAAAATTCCAAGTGGATGGAAGGCAGGTGAGTGATGTGGAATTTCACAATTTGGTTTGATCTTCTAAGGTGTAGGGATGCAAAAGGGGAATTTTCAAGGGGGTGAAAATTCACTCCTATACATGTATGTTTTGAATGATACATCTAATTAGGCCAACCTAATTGATGTTATGAGTGAAGTGGATATATAAGTTAGATCTTTTTGGTATTTTGGAGATGATGAAATGTGAAATGAGTTAGTGAATGCAAATTATGTGAAGTTTGTGTGAAAGCGGAGCAGAGAAGAGAATTAAGTCAAATTTGTATGAAGAGTTTTGAGTCTATATTCTGAGCCTCAAAGGAATTGTATTCCAGCATATTGTAGATGCACTTTGTAATAGTTCAACACTTGGCTATGTGCAACAATCTCTTTTATCTCTTTTTAATTTCTCAGTGGGCAGTGAGTCCACTTGGACAATGAGTCCACCTACAGTGAGCACTTCTGTAATATACTATAACTAGTTATAATATATTGTGAGCTAATCCTCACCATGGTTTTTCCCATTTTGGGCTTTTCACATGAAAATCTTGGTGTTCATATGTTATGTGATGTTTTTGGATGTGTTGATGCTTTCTTTCATTAGTGCAATTGAATATGCTATAAGTATTGGATGCTTAAATTTTTAAGTGGTTTAAAAGAATATTGATTCACCCCGCCTCTCAATATTTTGGGTGTTCAAAAATTGGTATCAGAGCTTGGTTCCTTAGAAGGATCTTAACTGCTTGGGGAAGATCTTGGAGGTTGAACACATAGTTGTTAGAAGATTACCTACTCCTTCAAAAGAGATTCATGTTGTTGGTTCTACAGAAGAAAATTGCATATTTGATTTGAATGGAGAGCTCAAATTTTCTCTTGAAGATCTTGAAAGAACTGAAGGTGAAAACAAATATCTGAAAGAAAATGTCAAAGAAGCAAATGAATGCATCAAAAAATTGAGGGATAAAATCAAGAAATTTAGAGAAAGGCATAAGGAGGTCAGTGAGAAATTGAAGCAAGCAAATGAAACCATTACTTTTCTAAAGGTGCAAGTTGAAGAATGCTTGAATACAATGGTGAAAATAAAATTTGAAGAATGCTCAAGGCTTGAACAAGAAGTTTTGAATTTGAGATGAGATCTAGAGAAAGAAAGGAGTCATAAAGACAAATTCAAGATGAGTTCTACAAAGCTTGATGAAATGATTACAAATCAGAAAGGATCTAAAGATAAAGAAGGTTTAGGATTTGAAAAGGGTGAAAGTTAAAAATTAGATCAGATGTCAAATGTTGAAGACAAGAAGAACAATGGCAAGAAGATCCAAAATCAAAAGAATATAGCTAGAAGGCCACCAGCTAGACAACCAAATGCACAAAGGTACCCATATTTTAATGGTTTT
Organism: Sequoiadendron giganteum; assembly: GCA_007115665.2. Lineage (NCBI taxonomy): Eukaryota > Viridiplantae > Streptophyta > Pinopsida > Cupressales > Cupressaceae > Sequoiadendron > Sequoiadendron giganteum. The sequence continues at coordinate 598,027,483 of CM021109.1, forward strand.
TTTTATTCTTGCAATAAATTTGGACATAAGGCCATGGAATGTAGAAGTAGAATGAATTAGAATGTTCCACCTTTTTTAAGTCAATGTTTTACATGCAAGAAATTTGGTCATAGAGCTAATGAGTGCAAAAGTCAAATGATGAATGACTATAATAATGGCAGAATGGTTCAATCTTTCAATGGCTATTGTTATACATGCTATGGATTTGGGCATAAAGCTAATCAATGCAGATCTAGAATGAATGGAAGGAATACTAGTCAAAATAATGGCATATGTTACAATTGCAATAGGCCCAGACACATTTCCAAGTTTTGCAGAAGCAAAAATATGAACAAGGATAATCCGATAAAGAAGAATGATCCAATACAAAAGATTGATTCAATAGAAACAGAGAAGGAGATGGATAATATTTAGAGAAAGAAGGAAGAGACCAAGGTTAAGGATGAATTTGTACCAACATCTAGTGCAAATGTTTTCTCCAGAAACTAAGTTGAGAGCTTTGGCTCAGGGGGAGATTTAATGGAAATATTTTATCCCCTGCCAAAGAAAATGGTGTTGATGCTTCAACATGAGGATATGTGGTGTAGATTGACATGCTTGGTAGAAATTTTTGAAATACGAAAGATTATGGAGCAATTGAAGGTAATTGTGCACACACTAAAGGGTTTTCCAACTTTATTGTTTGAAGCATTCAATGCAAAATTAGGTCAATTCCAAAAGGTTATAAAGTGATTTTACTTATTCAAATTATTCACAACGAGCATTGAGAAGAGTATGACAAGTGAAGAAAATATTTGGAGTGATCAAGGTGATTTATGATTTGGTGTGTTCAAACCTTGATCAAAAAAGAAAAGGAAAAGGTATTTACAAATCTTTGTTTGCCCTAGTTTCACAAAGAACTTTTTTGAAAGAAATTTGAATTCATTTAGAAGTGGATACATTGAGGGTTGTTGAGGTTATTGATAGGCCATGACCCAAGTTTAAGAAACATCTTGTTAAATCCACAAAGGTCGATCTGATAGGCACATTTTCTAAAGATCCATATGGTGTTTCACATAAAAAAGACATAAGGTTTTACATTCATTGCAAATTGGAAGAACATAATCATTCTAAGCTAGGAGAGGTATAGGCGAATGAACTTAATGGAGATAACTTTTCCCCAAAACTGGAATATCAAAACCTAACTGCAAAGAAACTAGATGTGTGGAATGGATTCCCAAATTTTTATTTTTATTATAAATGGGTTAGACTTGCATTGAGTAGAATTCATGATATATTTGTCTGGACTGACATGCTCGGTTTAATCACAAAGGATGTGATTAGAGAGGTTACATGTTTATGCTCCACCAGACTTGTCCCGATACTTAAATCAGTGAAAAATGAAGTATTCATGGAATTAACTAGTGCCAAATATGACAAAAGGGATTTGACAATGAACGACATTAGAAATATAGTTGTGAAGTATGCAGTTATGGTGATAGGATACAAATTGTACTTCACAAACAAAGATAACTCTGTATCTACCACCGCAATAAACACTACCTATGAAATGGTGGAAAAAGGAATCGACTATGATCTTTGTGAGTTGTTGAGACAATAACTAATGGAAAATTTGGAGAAAACTAAGGAAAAGAAACATGCATTTAAGTATGGTACCCTGATCGTTTGTGTACTTTTCTACTTTTTGAGATAACTACCAGGTACTAAAATTAAAACATGGTTGAAAGGAAGACCAATTGCTCATCATGTAAGAGACTTCGTGTATGGTCTTGGTAATGCAGAGGTACAAGATGAAGCTCTTGAAGGTTTCTTTGTTGTAGTTCAGAAGAGGTTGCATGAAAGAGAAAGAATCCCTAAGAAAATGGTTGAAAACTATAAGGATGAAATTATATTCACGGTCTCAATAGATGAATGTATCATTTAAGCAGTTGAACCAAGGATAGTGTGGATCCTAGCAATGGGATATGAAAATACTAAACATGAGATCATTGCCTTAGTTGATTTTATTCTTAGCAAGCCTAAGGACACCACAGAAGGAAGATATGACACCTCTGAAGAAAAATATATGGAGGTGCATATGGAGCAGAAGAAACCTATAATAAAGAAGGTTGAAAAGATGGTTGACAAGTTTGTGGAGGACATGGGCTTCACATAGGAGCAAGTGGAGCAAGAAAGAGCAAGGGCTGGAGATCTGAGAAGCTCATCAGGCACTAGAAGATATGGTAGAATAGCTACCACCCCTCCTACTATCCAAAATTCCTCTAGGACTAAGCCCCCTGTTAGTGAGAAGAGAAAAGCAACTGATAGTCCTCCGGTGAAGGAGAAATCCCTTCCGGTTGTGTAGAGTACAAGGCATGAAAAGAAGAAATATACTATAGTAACACCACCTATAGCCCCTTCCAAGAAGAGAACAAAATAAAAGGTTGTAAGAGAAAAATTCACGTGTAAATGTTGAAGAGGATGAAGAAGAAGAGGAGGAAGAAGGACCACAATTGGTCCACAAAAGGAAAAGTGAAGCTTAAAAAGGTGAAGCAAGTGTTAAAAGAAAGATTTGATATCATTGATACAGATAGTGAAGGATAAATAAAAAAGGAAAAGGAAGATTTTGTAGCTCACATGCAAGAGAAGAAGAAAGAAGCCACCAAGAAGGTGTCACCAGAGAAGAAGAAAGCAAAATCAAGGCAAAAGAAGGCTTTGGATGAAAGAAAAAATCAAAAGCAAATAGAGCCAGTAAGAACTCACACTCCCATGAAGTTAGAAGCACTCTTCAATGGCATAATACAAAATGAGATGTTAACATAAATTGTAGCCCTATATGATGGAGCAGATGAGGTGGATAAGGCCACCATTATAGAACCTATTATTATATTGTTGTTTTTGAGGTTGACATGTGAAACATAAAGAAACAAATACTTGCAGATTTATGGAATGTGTTAATAGAGAGAAGGAAAGAAGTTATAGATGAAGAAGCAAGTTTAGAAGATTATGCATTGGAAAGGATAAGTGCTCCTCTCTCTGAGGAAAACAAAGCCACTTTGGCTACAATATTCATTAAGAAACTCAGAACTAAGAAAAAAGTGACAACCCTTATGGGTAGAGATCAAAATGATCTTGAAAGACTCAGGAAGGAAAGTGTTGAAAAATCAGAAGAGATCGCACAGAAGTTGGGAATGACCTCTACTTCAAAACAAAATATTGAAGGTGACGTGCAGATGGATGATGCTCAACATGAGAATGAGGTAAATGAAAAAGATGCACAAGATAATACACCTCTGGAAGTGGAAGACATGATAGAGAAGAATTTCTAGGGCGCAGTGATTGGAGAAGACATTCTAAAGGAGGATACTCCTCCTCTGGTACTTGAAGAGAATGTTGAGGATACACAAGGCAAACCAGAGACAATTATTCCTTTGGATAACATGAACCAGTGTGTTGGAGAAGAAAATGCAACTAAGGATGGTGAAAAGGAGAATGATGTGATGCAGAGAAGGAAGGTGAACAAGAAAATAATGAGAATGATGATGAAGAAAAGAATGAAGATGGATCTAGAGATGCAAAAACTGAATTAGAGACACAAGTAAGCCCAAGTAAGATGGAAATTTATTTTAAAGAAGACTACGAAGAATATGAAGACTACTGGTGAATCTTCTAAAACCTCCAGAGATTCATTGAAGAATTTACTAGGCATGAAGCTCAATTTCTAGCCTATTGTATCAACAAAACTGCTACATTTACCTGTGCAACATGGGAATATCGATCTTTACAAAATTTCCTCCCTCCACAATCTTTTGTTGGGAGATCTATTCCATGCATCTACCCAAAAGGAGATTATAGAGACTCGTCCAAAGAGTGGAGAGTTGATGGAAGAATCTATGAAGGCATTGCAAGAGGCTATACCCGGTGCAAGCATTAACACTTCACTTTATGGAATGGAGAATTTGAAGTCATTAATTGATTATTTTAAGGAATATGCCTCTGATCTTAAAGGACAAATAGAGAATGAAGTTGAAAAGAAGATAAATGATAAGAAAATGATAGAGATCATTGAGAAGTTTGCTCTTGCACACAAATGTTTTCAAGAAAATATAAAGGATGCACAAGATTATGTGAATGAAGCGAAGACCCTAATTCAATTTTGTATGAGGTGGCTTGGAGCCACAAAAAGCATCAAAGATGAAATGGACTCAATTGAGTCCCAAATTGAGAGAGCTTCCAAGGCATATGATCCTGCAAAAGACTTAGATGGAAGCATAAGGTCAACGATTGAGTATTTGCATGAGAAATATTTCCAACTGCAAGGACAAAAGGAAAAGATCATCATGCAATTTGGGAACATTAGAGACTTGGTGAACTCAAAGTCCACATCAGTTGCTAGTTCTCTAATGTGTGCTGAGAAGGATATCAAGATCAATATGGTACCCAACACATAGGAAGAAGGAGAAGACACATTGATGGAGCTAGAGACTCAGTGTAGAATTCTTGGCATAGCCAAGAAGATCTGGGAGGAAGGAAAGCAAGAAAGGAAACTTCATGTTGCAAAGCTTTAAGAGTTAACCTCCTCTGGTTGACAATGTTTTTATCCTTTTATGATTTTTCAATTTTAGACTTCAGTGTACATATGCAGACAATTTATAGAGTGGTTTCCAGTACAAGTTTTTGGTTTTTCTCTGGTACATAACTTAGGGGGAGTCAATTCAATTTCTCAGTTTGTACAAATGCATATATTTTTCAATTTGTACAAAGGCAATTTTGTAAGAAGGTTTGATCTGGTGAAGGCATCTATGATGAAAATTGACTCAATATTTATACTAGTGATTCTATGTGCAATGGATCTGGTAATTGGGTTTGCAATGGTCCGCTATTGAATATTTTTCTCTACAATTTTAGTATAATATTTTTGGTTGATAAAAGCATCTAATTCTAGAATTTCATCTTGTTTTGGCTCTTGGTGTGAAAGTTATGAGTAACATAAGTTTGACTTGACAGTTACAGGTGTTTTTTAGATCTATACATATGAGTTGGAGAGTCCACACTTCTCCACGAATTGGATTTTGACTTTGCGGAATTGAGGAGATGTTGATAGATGTTAGATGAGTGTGAAATCCATTTTGCATGATGTTTTGAGTTACACATGTCTGAATATGAGTAAACAGTTGGAGAATTTTTGTATTAGGTCTCTTACAGTGCCGATCTAATAAGTTTGAAGGTATGTGAAGCTTATTTAAGTATTGAGAAGTTGTGTGGGATCTATTATAGGTCCATGCCAACCTATTTCAAAGTGTTTTAAGATTTGAGTTTTGATGTGAAGCATGTGTGGATAGATCTTGAGATGACAAATTATATTTTGTATATTTTGAATGATACATCTAATTGATGTTATGAGTGAAGCAGATATATAAGTTAGATCTTTTTCAGTATTTTGGAGATTGTGAAATGTGAAATGAGTTAGTGAATGTGAATTGTGTGAGGTTATTGCAAATGCATAACAGAGCAGAGAATTAAGTCAGATCAATATGAAGAGTTTTGAGTTTGAATTTTGAGCCTTAATGGGACTATATTCTAACATATTGTAGATGCACTTTGTAATAGTTGAAAAATTAGTTGTGTGCCACAATCTCTTCTATATTTTTTTCTTTTCTTAGTGGGAATTGATTCCACTTAGACAACAAGTCCACCTATAGTGAGCACTTTTTTAATAAACTATAACCGGTTATAATATATTGTGAGCTAATCCTCACCGTGGCTTTTCCCATTTGGGGTTTTCCACATAAAAATCTTGGTGTTCATGTGTTATGTGATGTTGTTGGATGTGTTGATGCTTTCTTTCATTACTACAATTGAATATGCTATAAGTATTGGATTCTTAAATGTTTAAGTGGTTTAAAATAAAACTGATTCACCCCCCTTTCAATATCTCGGGTGTTCAACACTTACAATGACCCATTTTTATAGATGTTGAGACTATGGTTTCCCATGTTCCCAAAGACAAACTGAAGAAATTGGACAAGGATATAGAAATACTTCAAGAATTTGTGAGTACTAAATACCTAGCTGGTACAATGGTCCCTATAATAGATAACATGGGGAAACTGATTAATGATGATCAAGGATTAGAGGTTTTATGTAGCCTAGCCCATATAGTTGATTCTAATGTACCTATAATGGATAGTTGCACTCAAGCCTTGGGATACACTCAAAGTCAAGGAGGAAATCAAGTCTCCCTCCCTACAACTATAGCCTCTATCCCTACATACACAAATCCAGTTGTTGCTTCAATGATACAACAAAGCATTAGTATAATTCCAACATTAGGCCTTTCCACTGGATATTATTATGGTTTTGGATCTTCACATGTAACATCTCAAGTTTCATCCCCTCTCATAAATTTACAACATAGTAGTCCAGCAAGAACATACACAATCCCACCATATTCACCATATTCCCAAAACATGTCAACCAATGATTCCGTCATTAACCAACTTTTGCAAAATGTAACCTCACTCCAACAAAAAATATCAACTTTGAACCAAAATAAAAATATACAACCATCACAATATGTTAAGAGGATCCCATTATCACTTAAAATTTTGAAAACACCAATACCACAAAACAAAGAGATACCTTGATTTGACAAGTATAATGGTAAAGGAGACCCTAGCAATCATATATTGACATATGCAACCTTGTATAGTGACTTCATTTTTGAAGATAAACTCATGTCTAATCTCTTTCCTAGGTCATTGAAAGACATGGCCTTGAATTATTTTGTTCATTGTCGAATATCTCAATCCACTCCTTCAATGAACTTTTTGATGCATTCCTCCATCATTTCCAAGTCAACATTAGACCTAAAATTACAATAACTGATTTAGTGTGATGCAAACAAGGAAAACATGAAAAAGTGATAAACTTTATAGGGTGCTATCAGTTGGCTTGTTCATAAATTAATATTACTCTTCCTGATTCAGATGTTCAACGAGTGTTCATTGAAAATTTACAACCTGACATAAGGGATAGAATCTTGTTGATTAAATATCCATATTTTATAATTTTGTGTACGACCCTTCATGATTACCAAAATTCAATTAGTTAGTATGAAGAGGCATCTTCATCTACTCCTACTGGAAAATCTGAATCTGTACCCCAAAACAACTATCAACCATTCAAGAAGCAAATTTATTTTTTATCAAATTATAGACCTCAAACAACCAACCACATTGAACCTCAAGTTGCTACCATAATTCCAACCCTTTACTAATTTAAACCAAGAGAGAGATAATTTACCTAGTTACTTGATGCCCTCCATTCGATCACGTTGTAGTTTTTGAGTAAGAACTTAATCCAATTGCCTCTCGTTAGACTTGTAGACACAACCAAACCCCTACCTCCAAGTGACAATCCAAATACCTTTTTTCAATACCATCATGCAAGTGGACATGATACATAACAATGCATTTAAATTAAACATCAAGTTCAAGACCTCATCAACTCTAATCACATCTAGTTGGGTGGTGTTAATGATCAAAGGAACAAGTTTGTTGCCTCGCCTAATCAAAACTTGCAAATTTTTACCAATCCAATGACAAACCATTAATCCAACTTTGTGCAAGCTTGTGATGATATGAGCGATGATATGAATGATGATGATAGTAATGATGAGAAGGAAGTAGATAACATGATTGATTTAATAGATGTTCAACCTTGTACTTGGGCCAAACCACCATGTTACCTGACATTGCTTTCACTAATAGTGATGCATTCATACATGCACCTAATGGTCCTCTCTATATTGTTGAATGTATCAATGAAAAACTTGTACAAGGAATAATGATTTCTCCTGTGTGTAGAGAATGTGATCACTGGGGAATTATTGTGTGTGCATGAGCTTTATCAATATTCTTATGGACAATCAAAAGCATGGTTGAAAACTCATGATGATTTTTCTCGTCCTACAATAGGTTTGACCACTCTTCCTTTTAAACTTGGACCAAAATAATTAGATGTATCATTCTCCATTGTCTTGATGTCAAACCAATTCCATGTGAAGCTAGGCTACCCATGGATACACTCCATGAATTTCATCCCGTCGGCTATTCACAAGTGCATAAAGTTCCCATTTGAAAATGAGATATTCATAGTGCATCATAGTGGGTTTAATCCTTTATCCTCCCGTGGGAAATCTTCATTAGATTTTTTTGGCCTCAACCTATGGAACCTATAAAACCTTGTGAAAAATTATTTTTCAAGTCATACAAAAAGTTCAAGGTGAAGCACATGTTAGAGTAAAAGGTTTATTTCACTTCATTAGTTTAATTAAGTTACCTTTTATTCCTTTCTTAAGATTCACTTAGTTATGCATTGTAGGTATTTAATAATTATTTTAATTATTAAATACATTTTCCCTTTAGGGTTTCTTTAGGGTTGCACAATCTCCTTTTATAAGGATTGATCATTATATTTTATTCTCTCTCTCTGAATAATAATATCTTTCATCTTACAAGGCTTCAAACCCTCTCTTTTTTCTCCATTCTCTTCCCTATGACAAGTATCTCTTTGCATGCAGGTGTTCTTGGGTTATGTAAAGTTGGGTTTCTCAACTTCTACATGGTATCAGAGCATGGACCTGCTGCAACCTATTCTTGTTTTGAAGAATTTGAAGCTACGAGGGTTTGATTTGGCTTTCACAGGTTTTCAATTAAATTTTTTGTGGATCTGGCATACTTCATTCTTTGGGTTCATTTTGGGCCCAAACGAACCTCTCCATTGAGTTCGCAACGCCCAAAAACCCCAAAATCGACTATTCATTCCTCCATTTTGGACACAATCGATTGGAGAGGCAAAAAAAATTTGCCCCAAGGCCATATAGCCCCGAGGCACGTAGATCGAGGTAAGAAATATTTTTATTTTTTTTTAACGCCTCCAGTGCAAAAGGAGGTGGCCACCCTCCCACCACCCGATGATCACCAGCCACCATAGCGCTGCCGGTGGTAACCACCTCCATCGCCACTCCCAGGCATAAGCCTCGCCGCCTCCAGGTCGTGGTCATGTGGGGACCGGGAGCCAATCCTAGCTCCATCAACCCCCTAAGTCCCAACCGATGGTCATATAGAAGACTAGGGGCTCCATCGCCAAGCCCTAGCTTCCAGCCCCCTGGTCACTGAGAGGACCAGGCGCTGAAATGTTTTTAGCCCTCGGGGTTTGAAGGAGGACTATTTGAGCATTTTGGAGGTATTTTCACTAAATCAGGCATAAAATGGGCATACGGTCTCCGTCTTTCGAATGAAAATAGGCATTGGAAATCTTGCTCCAAGACCGTCATGATGGTGTAGAATTTTTTCCAAAATTTTACAATTTGGTTTCCTTTTTTCGTAGTCAAAGTCAGATGATCTTTTTGTACTCCAGGGGGCATAATTTTGTCATTGTTGCTCTATTTTTTGAAAACGAATAGGCGTCGGAAAGATCTTCTTGTGCTCTATTCAGATCTTCTATTATTTTTTCTAGAAAAATAACTAGGTACACAAGATTCAATCTGAAGCTTTTTTTGCTTTTTCCTGCTTTTTCGTTGAAAAATCACTACTGGGGTTTGGTTTCTTGCATTGTGGGGGGAGTTTTCTTTCTTGCTTTTTGTCATTTACTTTAGAAAACCAAAAACTCTTCACATTAAACATTCATTAAACCTCTCCAAACATGGTCGAAAAATCTTCTTTTGTTGAACTTCTCACACCTCATAACTATCATACATGGAATGCATTCATGACACGTCTTCTCAGATCAAAGGGGTTGTGGTCCTATTTAGATGCGGTTCAACCAGTTTTGACACAGCCATTTGAGGTTATGCAGCATAGAAATAAGATGGATGAGGCTATGGGTTTTATTTCCTTACATGTTTTAGATAGCTTGTTGTTTCATCTTGATGGGTGTAACAGTCCTCTTGAAATATGGACCAAGTTCAATGATTTACTTGGTACCATCAATTAGTTTCGTGCACTACAGATTGAGGCAGAGTTGACTTCACTTGTACCTGATTCTTTTCCCTCCGTTGAGGGCTTTCTGATGAAATTCAAACAACAAAGATCTCTTCTACAGGGTTGTGGTAAGGTTAAGACTGATACAAAGTGTATTTACCTAATTTTGTCAAAGCTTCGAGGGAACTTTCAAATATTCTCATCTACCTCCCATTCCACTATGGATGTCTTGGGTGTACGCTTTACCATGCCTACTTTTGAGGTGTTTTGTGATCGGTTGACACGAGAGCAGGCCAAGATATCACACTTGGATGCTCTCACAGGATCACAACACCAAGCATTGGTAGCACAATCATCTTAGGGGAAGCAGAAGCAGAAGAAGAAACAAAAACCGAAGACCACAGAGCATTGGAAGGATTCCAGTTCATAGAACACCTCTGATTCACCTTCTCCTAAGGGGGAATCATCGAAGAAAGATAGACCTAAGTGTGGTTATTGTACTAAGCAGGGACATGATGAGTCCAAGTGTTATGAGAAGAAGATAGATGGCTATGCAAAATAGGTTTTAGATTTGACAACTCTTCTTGAGAGGAACAATATTCATCACTCTTCTTCATCTACATCAGGTGGGTCTTCTTCTTCACCATCATTCCAGACAGATGGACAAGCCCCACATAAGGGTCATGCATTATGTGCAACCACCAGTTCACATTCATCTATATGGCTATTAGATTCGGGTGGTTCACACCATATGGCATCTTCTCAGGACATGTTCTCATCTTTCGAGGTTGTGTCGTCACCACACATATGGATGGGTAATAACACTTATATGAGTGTATGTGGGAAAGGTTTTATCGACATTGATGATGGTACATTCAGTGATGTACTATGTTTACCGTCATTGTCCACTAACCTTCTCTCCATCTATCAGAATGCTCACAGTGGGATAGGGAAGACAGTTGAGTTCACACCTAATTCAGTGCACATCAGAGACATTCAGACTGGAAACATTGTTGCAACAGGGATAGTTGATCATTCTTCCCGATTGTATGCATTCACACACTTTGGTCCACTATATCCACTATCTGAATATCCCTCTCTTTCTACAAGAGAGCATGCAGTATCTGAGGAGAAGTTTGGTCACCTGAACTTATGTATTCTTCCATCTGTTCATGAGACTAGTGTTGAGACTTCTACACCTCTACCTCCTGTTGAGATCACATTTATTCAGCAAGATTCCTCTTCATCTGTGACTAGCATTGTAGCTCCACTCATCAATCCATCAAGTGCAGTTGTTGAGGCCATATCATAGGATATTCCTTTCCTCATAGATGACAGATTCAACACACCTATTATCCCTTCTTCATTGGAGATTCCATTTAAGGATCATCTTGAGTTGTTTGATTCACCATTCTGTTATTCAGACACTCATGCTACAGTTTAGTTCTTTAGCGAGCATCATCCAGGACTTCCATTTTCACCTCACATCCAAGGATTTCCTCTTCCTTGACCGTTGGATTTATTTCTTCCTCCGAGGAGACACATTGGTTTGATCATTGGCACAGGCGTTCTCTCATGGGGGTGTTTTGGAGTCTCTACTCTCTCTCATGGGGGGTATCTGATTGTATATCTGCATATGTTCTTGAGAGAGTCTCTTGAGACATTCCATTTGTACTTTCTTTTTTGCATCTCTTTCTGGAGAGGAGTTTTTTCCCACTGGGTTTTCTCCTTTACTCCGCTTTACAGAGATTTGGTTGTATTCGGGTACTTGATTAGGCCTAGTTGCTAGGACCCTTGTTTTCTTTCTAGCTTGTAGTTTCATTACTTTCATGCATTTAGTTTGTAGCTACTTCTTAAGTTCATCTTATGGGGGGGTGTTAGAGTAAAAGGTTTATTTCACTTAATTAGTTTAATTAAGTCATCTTTTATTCCTTTCTTAAGATTCACTTAGTTATGCATTGTAGGTATTTAATAATTATTTTAATTATTAAATACATTTTCCCTTTAGGGTTTCTTTAGGGTTGCACAATATCCTTTTATAAGGATTGATCATTGTATTTTATTCTCTCTCTAAATAATAATATCTTTCATATTGCAGAGCTTCAAACCCTCTCTTGCTTTTTTCTCCATTCTCTTCCTTGTGATAGGTATCTCTTTGCATGCAGGTGTTCTTGGGTTCTGTGAAGTTGGGTTTCTCAACTTCTACAACACATAATAAAATTATCTCTTACCAATATTCCTTAAAATGACAAGACCATGGTTGTTCCTCCTACACCAATTATGGATGAACCCATGCCCCAAGAAAAAACCCTTCCAAGTAACCAAGGTAAGTATGTTGTAGTTCCTCCACCTATATCATACAAAAGACTAAGAGACAATCAAATGGTTCCTTTTATGCCTCTAAAGATAAAAACAAGTGTATATACCTAAAGAGATAGTGGTTTCCCAACCCTCAATGGTTCCTTTAGTTCCTCCCTTAAGAGAAGAAAAGAGACCAATGGTCAAGAAACTCGCTCCTACTCCCTCACAAATTGAAAACCATTCAAGAATAAATAGAAATGCTAAAGAGCATAGGCATTGGATTCATGCTATTGCTCGCCAATTAGAAGAAAATAATAACACAGTGCATGATAATCCAACACTTATGAAAAAAAATCAAGAAGAATTACAAATTTTACCAAAAAAAGACATTGAACCAAAACAAGAAGTAAAAAAAGAACATACAATGGACATTTTCATAAAACCTCCCATTGTGATTAATTTGGATGATGAAGATGAAATTGCTAAAATTTATGAACAATTCCATAATGAGATTAATGTGTTGTTTTAAAAAAAAATGAATTTAGATGGGGAAACTGTGATGATCCTCTTAATGAGAGTGACCCACCACGTGTTGAACCTAGAGATGCTCCTACTACAACACTTGTTGTAGTCCCTTTAGCTAGTTGTCTGCCCTCCCTATATGATGATAAATATTGGGATGTAGACGACATTCTTTGTGTTTGCTTGCATGTGATGTGATCTCCCATGTTGTGTTGCTTGGCGTGCCTTTGTGTTTGTGAGTTTAATTTGGATGAACCTTGTTGCTCTGTTGGCGCAAGGATACAAAGGAAATGAAATTTTTGGACATTTTTCTATTTATATCTTCATTCTTCTAAATGTCATAAAATTTATCTTTTACCTTTGTCTTGTGTTTTCCATTTGGGGATGATGCAAGGAATTGATAAATTTAGGTATCTTCAATGTTGATGCAAAGGATTGTTTGTCTTCTCTCTCTATGTGTCATTCCTCCATTGTGTTCGTTGTTCCATGAATATTTGGGGAATGATGTTAGTTCCCAGCACTATTATATCATTATAGAAAAGATGTATACTGACCCCGGATCCGTGGATCCCTTACATGTTCATCCTTTGTGTTGATTATTTTATTACATTTGGGGGAAACCCCTTATCATGATGTAGCTTCATTTGGAAAAATATCATTGGCATAGGGCTTTCCAAATAAGCTCTTGTGACCTTTTATTGCACGAGATTTATCATTTTTCTCCCTTAAATCAATTTCTCACAACATGGTGCTTATCAATTTCCTTAAGGTGGGGGCATACCTTGGAATTATTTGCTTCACTTTGTTCACAAGCGTTGGAATTAGTGATGCGTTGACATTGACATTGACATTTTTTGCTTTACTTTATTCACAGGCATTGAACTTAGTGTTGTGTTGGCATAGCATTTTGATCATCTTGTATCACCTTATCAGAGTTATCAAGGAGTATAAATCTTAGTATGGTTGATATGGTGCACACCTAGTGAATAGTGAACTTCACTAGACCTAGTGTGTTTCTCATTTTGCTACCTTGTCTTGGGGGCTCATCTAGTGAATATCGAACTTCACTAGCCCGTTTGCCTTCCTGTTTGTGATTCACCTAGAAAATATCTGACTTTGCTATTGTGTGATTCATGAACACCTTTGGTATGGATCCTATCATAACACAAATTTTTCTAGCATAACACAAAGTTTTCTAGCATGTACCCTCCTTTTTGCATTTCATGTTGACATTATATGTTTGTTTATGGTGTCTTGTTGCATATCATACATATGTGTGTTTCATTTTTCTTATGTTGGTTTTCCGTGGGATCTTGGATCCTAGGGGCTTGATAGCCTCCCTAGATCCTTAGTCATCCTATCTCTTCAAAATTTGGACAATTGGACCCCTCTTGACATAGATTTTCTACTTTTGTGTGAGTCTGAGCCTAAGTTCATACTCTCACTAAAGTGGGGGCTAAATGTACTATTGTAAATTGTCACCCTTGAAAATTTCAGACTAGGTTTTTCTCCCTCTAAATCATTGAGCCTAATTAGATCCCTAATTTCCTAAATTATGCATTTTATAGCCCATTTGTACAACTTTCCAAGAAATTGCAAGCATTGAACAAATACATTTAATTAATATTTTCCCCCCAACACTTAATGTCTTGGGAAATAGGGCTAGGACCCATTTTACCTAGGGTGTATGGGTTCCCCTATTTTACCAAGGACCAATTTTGGATATGTCAATGTTGACATTTTAACATTCAAAATTCAAGTTGCAAATGTCAACTATCAAGGTTTAATTTTTGGGAAATTAGAGAAATGCCTATAAATAGCTAGTGATTGCATCATTTGAAATCTAACAACAAGCACTAAGGAGAATTTATGATCAATTATAATCAAGAACACTATCAAGCAAGTCAAGAGCAGTATTTTCAAAGCTTTATTGCAACAATTCAAGATCCCAACATCATGTCAAATTCTATGTGAGTTTACTTATGTTCATGTTATCATTGTTTTGTGAAGGCTAACATTTTTGTAGGTCTCCAAAACATTCAAGAAAATCAAGCAAGAAAGATCCAATACCTTGAGGTGATGTGTATGACTTTAGTCCTTCAAGAGAACCATTGAAGGGTGGTGAGTTGCAGCACTTTGTGATTTCATCATTCCTTCCTATCCACTATCATTTTATCATTGATATTGCCATTGTGGAAGTGAAAACACTAACATGAGGTTTGACTAAGACAAGCCCCTAAATGGCACAACGTTTATTCTATTTGTGAATGTGTAGATCTTAGGCTTGGAGAAGATTAAAGGAAGATTGAAGATAAATCATTCATTACTGCAATTGAAGCCCTACATCTTGTCAACTCACAAAAACTCACCTATAGAATTATCCGGTAATGTTTTGATAAATTTGCAACCAGGAATCAGAAGCTCATCTCTGTCATCAGAGGACCTCAAAAGTAGAGCAACAGTAGCATACAAGGACCCATATTCCCTAGGGTGACTCTGTTGCTCTATAGTGATCAAAACCAACTTTTTTGGGCGGGTACACAACCCTTTGCACTTCCCATATATGTTTGCAAATTATTGTTTCAGTCTATACATTTTCAAGGTCTTGCATTTTTATGATTAGGGCACATAGTCTAATTAGGTTAATCATATAAAATCAATTCCAATCCATCCCAATCCTCTAAAAGATGCAGATCCAGGTTTGAATGGCTCAACTTCATGGTTTAAAGTCAATATAAACACCTTGTTGATCTAAATCTTAATGTACATTTGAAAAAGGAGCAAAACAAACCCTAGGTTTTATGCACTAAACTTAGGGTTCCCTTTTTCTCATGTTACATTAGGTAATTGATGACGTGTCAATTTCAAGAATCTAAAATGACTATCAAGATATTTAATTCCTTATAGTGATCGATCACCCATATGAGAGATAAGGCTTACCAAATAATTTATGTTCTTACTTTCCAATAAAGATAAGTCTTGAAGCATAAACCCTTGGTTAACCAAAAAAGCTATCACTTTATGTTGGATTTTAGAACAATGAAATTATTGAAAGAGATAAACTTCACATGCCATCCTTTAAAATTCTAGAATCACATTCAATTTCGAATTCATACATTTCTCTTTAATACTCATAATAACAACTACTTTAAATCCTCTTCAACTTCCACTTCATGGTATCCAACATCATAGTTAGCTCTAAGACTAGCAAGCAAAGCTACCCATTTATATATTTATTATTTTTCTCTTATAAAAAGATATAACCACCTAACATAAAGCCACTTTTATGATCACATAACACATAATCAACTCTAACCCTACAAGGGATTCCTTTGGAAGCTCAATCAAAATCTAACTCCACCTTCCCACTTAGGCCCTTCCATCTCAGTTCCTCACTACACAATATTTCCTACTCACCCTATAATGGGAATACAAAAAATGCTATTATTTTACAATGCTTAATTTAAAAGCATTCATGCTTCCTACAACTTTAGAATATCTATTTCTACATATTCTTTTTAATCACTTCAATTAGGTTATATTATCTATCAATAGAGACAAACCATTTAAATAAACACTAATTATGGTCCAACCACAAACCCCATAGAACACAAATAAATTCTATTTTCCACAAGGATTGCAAATTGGAAGAGCCTCTAGGAAAGCTTGTTAGATGAAGACTAAACAAACATAAAAAATCTTAGGAATTTAAAGCTTTGAGAAAAGCTTGGATCATATGGACTTGGAATGATCACATAACAATAAAATATTGTCCAATTATTTCTCCACTTTGTAGAAAAGTGGACACCTTGAAAGCCTATAGACATTTCACTCCATTAAATTGTCAAAAATTAAAATCTTTTTGTCAATTTGAATCCAAGGAATGATGCAACATTTTTGTGAGGCCTTAACATTCTATATCAACTTAGTAGGCCACTTTTTACCTATAGAAGAAAGGCATCTATGTTGCATTGCATACCTTAATTTTACACTATATCTTCCTTCTTTATTATCCTACCAACATAATTATCCTCCTATCTAACACACAAGGAAAAATATTAGTCAACAAGTTATTTTCCTCATGTCCAAAAATAGGAAAAAGGAAAAATCCCTCTAAGAGTAATCATCATCCCATTTACTTGAGATTTCTACCAATAATCCCTCACTTTAGAGTCAATCTTCTTAACAAGAGTCCTTTTTCCTCAAGAAAATCACCATATGATTATACAATAAAATATATCCAACCTAGGAGCCCTTTCAAAAAGCTACCCTACTACCATTCCCTATATTCTAAGTCAAATAAACTAAAACTAGATATATGACCATCTCCATGAAATATTAGATAGTGGATCTTTCATATAATTCCTCCTCTAAGAAGAAGGCTACAAGAGAAACATCACCCATATAATTTAGGTATAAAATTTGACATTAAAACATCATAGGTTTATCTAAATAAGTCAAATCCACTTTGGCACCTAAGGCTAAATTTTAATCCATCATATCTTTACCTCCTACTCCATTCCCACTATAAAAATTTCCTCCAAATTGAACATGCATTTCTACCCCAACCAAATAGGGAAATGATCTAAGTTAGCAATCAAAATTATTAGAGAAGTGTCCCACTTTTTGAGAAGTCAAGGCAAAGAAACCAAAAAAGTGTCCAATCTTTCTACAATGTAACCAAAATATTTTTTTCCTCTAATTATAGGTACAAAATCCTTTTTTTCAATTTGAGATTAAATAGATTACAATCTTGCACTAAATCATTAAAGTCCTTTGAGGATTTTGAGACCTATATCAAACCACCATACTTATCTTTTGAGGACATGATCACATTACAATACTCTCCAAAAAAATTGATGATCCACTTCATGCCACACTTTAAAATTTTGTATTATTGAGTTCAACCCATAGAAATAAAGAAGGAAGCTTTCCATAACATTTTGATAGTTATAAAAATATAAATACATCTAGTTACACCCCCAAAAAAAAAAAGGTTAATCAATAGTCTACAATGGTTTCATGACACCTCCAAATCAGTGGATGTTCCTTGAACATCTATCACCTCTCCTTGCCATCAACTCTAATAATTACATGCCAACCTTAAAGGACTCCTTCAAACATTTAGTCCCTTGTAAGAAAATAAAACATGATCCCTATCTAGGATTAAATTCCTAAATTATCATATTTTGTTAAGAATAAATCCTCCTAAAATTCCATGATAACACCTTCATATTTTTGGAGGAAACCCCTGTGACCTATTCTAAGTAAGTGAAGCAAACTCTTCCAAAGTAGACTGTGAACCCACTTTTATTTCCTCATCCATTTGCTCCCTTTAAAGTGTCACCTTTAACTTTCTACCTTTTTATTTCCATTTGATGGCATTTTCTTTTACCTATATGTGTCAAGTTAATATACCACTAATTTCCCCACCTAACATGTTCTCTTCCACCTATTTCTATTGAATAATAAAACCACTTTCATCTTGGCTAAACTTACACCCTATAAGATTCAAATGTGTTGAATAATACCATTATACCTATAGAGTTAGAAGCCATAAAAGGGGTCTCCTTAATCTCTTTTATTTTTCTTGAACCACAAAGGATTTCCAACTTGGAGGAGAGACTTCCTCAAGAAAATATAGAAGTGGTTCCTTACCCACACATACTTTTGGCACAAAGTTAAAACATTCTTACCTATCCAAACCATATTATTTTTTCTCTCAGAATTTTTCTATTCCACCCCTCACAACACTATGTAAGATGAACTACCTTATGACATTTGAAGCATCTAAACAACACCCTTTCATAGTCTAAGTCTTCCACAAAGGTTTTTTTAATCCATATTAACAATTATATTCTTAGGAAGAGGTAAATCCGTATCTCAACCTCCCTTGATCCTTGCAAACACATTTTTAGATTTGTCTAAAGTGACTAAGCATATTTTCTTATACATGCCTAAAATTACAACTATTAGATATAAACAAGATTCATTCCAAAAATCAAATTAAATACCATGCAATCTAATCCATATACATGTTCTAAGGACAATAATTTAGGAGAACTGAAATCATACCTTCCATGTAGGTACTTGAATCTCCAATTGATTACACATCTAAATTTGCTTAGATAACATTTGTAGTTTTAAATCCATTATTGGAAAAAAAAATATTTATGAACGTAAGATAGTGAAATGGGATCTAGGCTAAACACCCTAACCTAAATCACTCATTCCACCATAAACATTGAGAGACACAAAAGTAACCAAGAGACGCTATTTTGCTACTATCCCTTGAGAGAGACAAACTACCTAGTTAGGGTTTTGGTCCCTTTTTGTTTGTGTGGTGTGATTATTTTTTGATGAGATGTATGAAACTAGGTGACTTAAGACCAAAATGAAAAACTATTATAAAATCTAGAAAATGTAGAACAAAAAGATAGAAACAAGAAGCATATCTAGAGAGTGCAAACAAAGAAGAACTTGATATTAAAATTTGTAGCTAAATTGGTAGGATAGGGGCATTGGGGCCCTAGTCCAAAAGTGATAAATTATAGGATTTCATAGTTGGTACAAGTGGAGAAGGGCTTGCAGGTCTTTAACTATGAAAACACATATCTGAAGTTTGATAGTATGCAATTAATTAGCTTGCCCTAATTTGTTGATAAATAGTGCATGTATGCATGAACTAGGGTTTTAAAGCTTTGAGATCTCAAATCCACTCTATTCAACCTCAAACTTGTAACCTATAAAATGGATAGAGGGAGAAAGGTTGTGTCGTATATGATATTTCCTTAGTAAAACCTTGTTTTGGTGTTTCTAGGTCTCCACAATGATTATGATGATAATGATAAATATCATGTGCTCTCAAAGGAGCAAAGGAAAATAAATAATGAATGAATGATAAAGAGAAAAACTAGAACTTATCACTCAGATTTGAATACCTTATTGAACTAAAGTCACTTTTCTCATCACATACAAGAAGAAATAAAGGATACTTGGATATTCTATAAATATTAGTACACATAATAACAATAAAAATAAATATAAATATCTTACAATACATGATTATGAACTTTCTGATGTGTTGCAAAATTTTAATTGACTATAACACAGTTCCCACTTCTTAATGGTAGAATGGAGATCGACAGTGAATTGAACACCATGGACAATTCACCCATGCATGTTTTGTATCCTGAATACACAACAACTATATCCACCCACCCCAATAGTTATTGAGATTCTTAAATACCAATTAATAGCCTAGTCAATCTACTGCAAATCCCAAAACCGATGCTAGACCATTGATGCAATGATCTCAATCCACTGCCCATCACCTATGATCCATCGTCGATTCACCAATTCGATGCTTCCATCATCCATCAACTTTGATTTTGTGTCTCTCTGCACTGACCACCATGCTTCATATACTTTGTGATGTCAATTCATGCCATGTCGTGCCAGCATGGATTAATTGGATATTCAATTGGGAAATAAATTGTTGCTTCTACTGCTTGTGCTTCTTTGACTATATAATAGGAGGATGGGGCTTTCTCAGATGTTGTTTCAACTAGCTTAGATGTTGGTTATGATCAATAAAAACTATTGGTGTCCCTTGTCCTCCCCCTACCCTGGAAAAACCCTAGATATATATTGGGTTGGGTGGGCCCATACGATTATCTTCCCACCCACCCTCGTTTGAGCTATTGTTGGGGTTCGACATCGACTCCTTAAAGAAAAATGACTAGAATCATAGGGGATTTTCTAAAAAACTATCCACCTACGGGCACCTTTTATTCTTGGGTGGGAGGGCAATGACTAATACATCATCAACTATCTCAACAACCCCTAGCTTACGAGGAGGGTGGGTGGATATAGGACAACCAAGGGTTCACCAATCTAGTCAATGAATGAGTAGGAATAGTGTTGTGTGACCCATGTTGGTTGAGTACTCCTCATCCCAGATGCAGAGGGGTTGAATATAACCACCCACCCAACTAGAATTCCCTCCCACCCAGCCCCTACTATTCTAAGGGTAGTTCAAGATCACTCTATTTTCTTGACGGCCAAACAAAGGAAGCTATATGTGGTAGCTCCTTTCTGCTCACCTTAACAAAAAGTAGTACTGATGTCTCAACCAGGAACTAGAATAGTTTATGCTATATATATTTTTCTTAGTATTCTCTTGATATTGTATTAATTTCCTTTAGGATGCCAAAGAGATATCAATTTGCTTAGATGTTCAAGTAGAGGGAAATACTTATGTTTATATGAGTTAAAGCATATTTCACATTAACCGTTAAGATAAGCTGACAAAGGAATTTGAATTCTTAAACATATTGAGGCTAACAACAAGATCTAAATTTTAGGGCCTAATTAGGTGGGATATGGGCATTGGGTGCCCTAGTCTAGGCATTTTTATCTCTTCAAAAATCCAACAAATAAGGATTTAACTTAATTTCCTAAAAATGACAATTAAATGGGTAAATCAAAAACATAATTAGGTACATGCACTTAAGAGGGTGTCAAACCTAGTGTGAAATTGTGATAATTTACAAAACTAAAAGGAAGGGGAAAGATGATTACCTCCACCTTCCATTCTTGCATTATCCATGTCTGAATCTCCTCCTTTTTCAACCATTTTTCTTGACATTATCTTACTATATCCCAAACAATAAATAATTATAATTCCTTGTTGACTAGCTCTAAGTCTAACAAAACTTTTAATGATTACTATTCACTCTAACTAGCTTACTAAAGCTAAATATCTACACCGATAACTTATACTCTTCTTCCTTATCTAATTTTCAAACCAACCCTTGCACTTCCTAATGATCCAACAATTCCCCTTATTCCTTCACTACTATCCCAACAACATCCTTTGAAATATTACTAGTTTATGCACTATCATGGCTTCTTTTGTGTTTCCTCCATTACAAAACTAGAGGATTCACATGTAGAGTCTTCTGGGTGGGATCCCATCCAAATCCCTATCTTCATTTTTATTCAAAATGACCCATTGAACATGACCCTCTTATCTTTTTATTCAACATTCACCCCACACTATGGTCAACACTTTCAAGCTTGGTATGATTTTGCATTAGACAGCCTAAGTATTTTAAAAATTGAACCCCCCAATTGCATTTTATGATTTCAAATAAATGAAAAATATAGCAACTACCTTAGTTATAGACATCCATGTAAAGTCTTCAATAGACTTGACATTCCATTTTTCTAAGTATTCTTCATAACTTGGGTTCCCAATTTTATTTCCAATCCTCACATCCAAAATATTTTCAATCTCCTCATCTTGATCTTCAAGAAAGTGCACCATGTAATCAATCATTATTCCATCTCCTTTCATATTATTTCCATGAGAATCAACAAATGATATCCCAAATTCTTCTAGAAACTTGATCTCATGCATATTATTGGAACACTTACAATATTTCACAATCCAATATTCCTAATCTTTAGCTTATTATAAGATCCTCGTGGAAATGATTTATTAATTATATATTCTTCTAGTCTACACTTTCTTTATACTTAGCTTTCATGTTCTCTAGTTGTTTTTTGACTTCTTGACACACTTTCATGTACTATGCATAATATTATACTACAACTCTCTACTTGTCCATCTATCATATCTATAAAATTTGAAACATTCATTGGGATTTTTCCATACACAATTTAAAATGTATTTTTACATATGCTTCTATTCACTTAATTATTATATGCGAAATTTGAGTGTCGTAATATTAATACTAACTACTTTATTTTTTCCATTAGTCTATTAGTGATATAATAAACTAAAATTTAAATTTGTATTCATCTTCTTCCATAAGGTTCTACAAATATATCCCACAAATATAGTGTCTCAGTCTAAGATTATGCTTCTTGGTAACTCATGCAGCCTTACAACTCTAGAAAATATTTTTTTATATGAACTACTACATTAGCCTTCTTACATGGTATGAATTATGTCATATTGAAAATTCTATCTACAAACTTTGAATCGACACATTTCTGTGTTACTTCCATTGCTAATACAAAATTATACTCAAATCATTCCATTGTCTTTCTAAAATGGGTAATGGATTATAGAAACTAGTGTTCTGGATACCACCTTAAGCTCATTGAAAAACTTTACATCAATAAATGAATTTATTCACATATTGGTAATTCCTTTTCTAATAATACTTATCACTCACTAATGATAATGCCTTATCACTACCAAAATATCATGCTAAATTATCACCATGATTTTATTTAATCAATTTCTCTCTCATTCAAGTCCTAGGTATACACAATTGATTACCCTTAACCAAAAAATCATCATGAATAATGCAATTGTTAGGATAGAGTGATATTTAATTGTAATCATATGTATAATTTGTGTTATTTCTCCAAACATCTTGGAGAGGGTACTTGGATGCCCTCTTCAATGGATGTGAGATATTATGATTTATCTATTTTCTTGGTTGACTTGGATACGAGTTGTAATAATATTCATGAGGGAGGTTACATATGATAATAGTTGTTACAAAGTGATTTGAATTCATTTAAATTACTTTGATAATTCTAGAAACTTAGGTAAGTTATGGAGCATCTTGTTAGTTGTAGATGGGAACCGCATGAGCTAGTGTGTCCATAATTCAGTACTAGACTTGGAGATGTGAGCCATTAAGATTTGCAAATCAGAAATGTTGTCCATTATGATGTCTATTTTGGAGGAGTTACATTCCTATTATTGTCCTCTTGGAATTAATATTTTTTTATCTCAAGAGGTTGCCCATGTGGAGTGGGCCATTGGATTTTTTTTCATGAGGATTTTAGGCATCTAGTTTGGGCCCATGTTTGTGCCTCTTATTTTATAAAATATTCATGGTTACTTGTTTCTATATGCTTTATTTATGAGAGCCTTGAGATAGGCACATAATGTTTAATTTCACAAGTACATAGATGCTGCTAGATTAAAGGAAGAAAGTGTGTTGCATATGTATTCTTGTATTGAAGATTAATACATACTTGATCCTCTCTTTGATAGTAGAGTTTTCTCATACAAGGGTTTCTCCAAGTACACCCAATATAATGTGTTTATTTATCATGGTTTTCTGATTTATATTTGTTGATTTTAAAAATCCACTTAATCTCATAATGGTTAATCCATTGTTGTGTTAAGTAAAATCAGATTTGCATGCTCTTTGGAAGGCTAACACTTATAATCATTTACCTAGTTTTTCAACATTTGGTATCACATCCTTAGTTATATTGAGGAGACACCTTTCTTGAAGTGTTGAAGGTGTTTTGTCTATAGTGGGGATTGCTTGTTTGAGTGGTTTTACATATTTGTGATTGGAAACCATTATGCTCACCTCTTTTTTAGAGATTGAAAAGTTTAATGGCACTAAGTATGAGTTGTGTAAGTTGAAGATGGATTATATTCTTGAAGAGAGATTAGTTGAGAGTTGTTATAAACAAAAAGAAACTAGACAAAAAGGCACAAGGAATCATTTAGTTGTGTCTTGAAAAAAAATCTACTAAATGTTTCTAAGGATCCCGCTACATATTACTTATGGAAGAATATTAGTGAGATCTATAGACATCTAAATTTGACCACTTATATTTGGCCAAATTTACCCTTTTCGTCTAAATATCCTTTTATCCACATTAGTTAAATAATGTTACTATTATTTAATTAATACCCCTAAAGTCTTCTAAATCCCTAAGGTATTTAGTTAAATAATTAAATACCTCACCCCTTTAATCTCTTTCTTCCAAGGAATTAAATAAATAACCCACTTATTTAATTCCCTTTATGTCCCATCCACACTTAATCCTAATTCATCTCCTAATCCTATCATTAGGGATATGACACATCCCTAATCCATGATTAGGATGTGTCACATCCTTCAACTTTTGTAATTTGGCTCCTAATCATCATTAGCCACCTAACTCTCTTATAATCAATCCTTTAGTCAAGCCTTCCCACATCCCAATGGAATTTAATTCCATTTTATTCTCCCAACAACCTTAGTGGAATTTTTAATTCCATTTACAATCCCCATATCTTCTTCCCCATGTGATAGGTCACATCAGTCACATGGGACAACGACCTCCTTTATGAGGACCTTGTATTATCCACAAGGTACTCCCAATCATGTGAATTTAAAATTCACATTTATTCCCCCAAAAAATTCTCCCATCCCCATGGTGATAAGAAAGGACTTTCTATAATTCCTCACTTGTCACCATCATCCTCATATGGGGACAAGAACTTTCTTTTTGAAGAAATCCTCCCCTAATCCCAAGGTACTTGCAAGTACCTCCACCTCACATGTCCTCTTTCCACATTGCCCGTCCTTCTCACACCTCATATTCCACATGGCAAGATGTGAAGGCTTGTGAGTTCTCAACTCACCATAGCCCTCCATCTTGCCCATGTTGGCTAAATCCTACCCATTGAATTCTCTAGAAACTTTTCCCTCAAAATGGAAGATTTGGTCTCATTTTCATACTCTCATTCACATTCAACATTTTTTTCATGCATTTACTCTCATTCAAGCAACTTAGCACTTATCATTTGCATTAATTCATCCTCCATTATTGTAACCATTCAAGCCTTCATTGCATCCACCTACCATACTTGCTACAATAACCATTTCCATCATTGCAATCCTCCTCACCTCCTCTTCGTTTTGCATCCATTTTTGCATCATTTTCCATTGAAGGAGCACACAGTCAAGCATAAAAAAGGGCCAACCAACTCATCAATCCAAACAAGGTAAAAAGTTTTTTTTCTTTGTTATTTTGTTTGAATTCAACTTAGGCCTAATCTTGAGTGTTTGTTAGTGTTTTTCTCTTTTGCATTTCATCTTGTTTTGCATCTTAGGGTAGTAAAACCACTTGCACACATTTCTGGCACAACCGGTGGGACCCACAAACGGGTCTATTTTTTTCACATTTGTTGTTTTTTGATATTTTGCAGGTTCAAGTTACACAGAGGCGACCTTGCCCAGAACATAGAGGTGACCTGGCCCTAACAAAGAAGGCTTGGCCTAAATAGGGGTGACCTGGCCCTAACAAAGCCAATCTGGCCCGGACAGGGGTGGCCTGGCCTAGACAAGGGTGACCTTGCATGGAACACAGAGGTGGCCTAGCCCTGGACAAAGGTAACTGATGGTAAAAATAGAGGCTTAAAATTTCATCTCCAGGGTTTGTTATTGTTGTTTTTTTTGTACTGACCCTCTAATCTACTTTGTTGGTGAGTGTGTTGGTTTTTACTAACATTTGTGCAGTTGTTTCACATTTGTTGAAAGTCGAATGCTTAAACTTCTAACATATTTGTTGTAGGAGGAGAGAACCACTTTCTTTAGTTAGATTTTTTACTTATCATTTTCATTTTAACTAGGCACGTAGATCTAATTAGGGGAGTCAACAAAATTGTTTGTCATGATTGTAAAAGTGGACTATTGACGTATCCAATCCCCTTGCACCATTTGGTGATCCTGGGTGAAGAGAAATTATAGTCCACTTAGTCCTTTTTGTTACATAGGGGGCACTAGATCATTCACGCTTTCCCCTTGCACTTCGTGTGAGCTTAGGGACTAGCCAAAAATGTTTAATGTTCTCTCTTAGCAGGACCTGCTTGGGGATTTCATCACCCCAAGGGACGATTCCAACCACGCATTACCAGTGGGGTATATAAAGGGGGGGGAGCGAAATCTCTACCTCAATCCAGTCATGTCATGTCTGGTGGAGTGTCAAAGCTAGGGTGATACCTAGACAAGACGCAAAGAGTTGGTTTGAGCTTCCAGTACCTTGTTGGGAGTTCCTGACTCACGCTTGTGATGGGTTGGTATTCACGGTTGTGCCCCACGTATCGTGTGTATATCGAGGACTCCCTAGTTGCCTTGTTCATCCTAGTTAGAGGATCATGTTGGCCATACCCTTTACACTAATCTTAGGATTGTGTTGTTTGAACTGTCCTCTTTGTGCAAAACCAGTGCATGTTTGTTTAGACAAGTCAGTCTTGGCCTTCTGCTTGATGTTTGTTGTGTTTTTTATCCTTTGCCATAGCTGTTTTTGTTTAAGTCAAGTCCAAGTCAACTGCACAAAGGCGGCCTAGCCCTAATAGGGGCGACCTGACCCTTCTGTCTCAGTCATTTTCTAGTTTGTTCTTGTCAAAAATTGGTCATCTTTCATAGAACAGGTGACCCAGCCCTAGAACAGGCAACCCTACCCTCCAAACAGGTGACCTTGCCCTGAACAGTCAATCCCATAATAAGTCTGCTAGTCCATTCCCCCATTCTAACCATTTGTTTGCCCGTTCCAAGCATCTGTTCACCCATTTTGTGTGTTTGTTCATGCATTCTGTGAATCCATTTGCCCGTTCTGAGCATCCATTCACCCATTTCGTGCATTCGTTCACCCATTCCATGAATCTGTTTTCCCGTTCTGAGCATTCATTCACCCATTCTATGCATACATTCACCCATTTCATGCATCTTTTCACCCGTTCCATGAATCTGTTTGCCCATTCTGAGCATCTATTTTCTCATTCCATGAATCCATTTGCCCGTTCTAAGCATTCATTTTCCCGTTTCGTGAATCCGTTTTATCATTTTGTGCATTTTTTTGCCCTTTTTTAGCATCATTTTCTCGTTCTGATAGTCCATTCACTTGTTTTGAGCGTTCGTTTTCCCATTCTGATTGTATGTTTGCCCATCTTGGTAGTTCGTCCACTCGTTCATCCCATTTATTGATGTCGTTTGGCTGTTTCTCAGACTTAGACGAGTCTAGAAGATGTTTGGGCGACCTTGCCCCTAGATAGGTGACCCGACCCCAAGTTGGGTGACCTGGCCCAAGGTTGGGCAAATCAGCCCCAAGTTGGGCGACTCGACCCCTAGTTGGGTGACCCGGCCCTAGGTTGGGTGAAACGGCCCCAAGTTGGGTGACCTGGCCCCAAAAGTTAGGCGACCTTGCACCTATTACACAAGCCTAATCTTTGTCCAGTAGGTTAATCTATTGGGATACCAAAAATCTTATTGTTTTCTAAACCGTCTACACCTTCCACCCACTTGTAATCCTCAGTTTAGTCCATCTGCATCTCAACCCATCTACATCCAATCATCATCTAGATCACATAGGTACATCCTTAATCGTCTCTAGGTTACATATACATCATCGTTTTCTTAATTCAAATCCTCTGAACTTCGTTTGAAGTTATTATCCGAATTGACCTAGGTGTCTGAAATCGATCGTCATCCTTCAACATCTACTTAGGATCATCATATGTCCTAAGTCAATCATCATCCCTGACCCAATCAATCCCCTTCCATCTAAAGGTAGATTTGGTGTCGTAATCATCTATTCATCCTTTAATCTGATCAATCAACACCTTAAATCACCTAGGGTGATTTCTGAACTCAATTTAGAATCCCTTTTCAATCGTACAATCTCATCCAATCTTATCAATCATTTCATTGATCCATCTTATCCAATTTAATCCAATCACATCTTTATCCAATTATCCAATCAACCAATACCTCATCCAATCCCTCATCCAATCCAATCAATCCTCCAATCATTATTTAGGTCATCTCTGCATTGCGTCTTAGAGTTTAACCGCATCTTAGGTCATCTGGTAGTCTTGCACTTTCATGCCCGTTTAGACCTGATCACAAGCAAAGAAGAAAATGGCAAAACAACAAGCCCAGGGTTCCCAGCTGAATATCCCACAGGACCCCAACAATGTCGCAAATATCCCACAAGATCCCCATAACGGTGCTTCGTCACAATCCAATACTAGCATTCAAAACAACCCACTGCCTCATGATGAAAACATGGTCAATCAACTTGAGGTCACAGTTGACGAATACCTTAGCGATCCCGTCAATGTTAAAATGACATATTGCCTCCTCAACGAGCATGAGGATAAGATTATCACCACTCTGATCATGAGAGGGATCAAACCACCATCCGATTTTGATGTGTCACAATATACCGGTACCCACACCCTTCCAGCACCTACATACCCACAGACTTCACAGAATTTCCTAGGGAATCCGTATGTCCCCGAAGGTACACCTACAGAGAATTGGTATCACCCTGAGTTTGGAAATGTTGTGATACATCAAGTGGCAAGTTATCCTTGCCTCTCATCTGCAACCCCTACAGCACAACCTAATCCTAACAACCCCTATGCCTATGACATGCCACAGTACATTCCATCTGCTCCACCACTTCCACCTCAGCATCCTAGTCAATCACCCATCAATACTGGGGCACACCTATCCTTGCATTGATGCCACCTCCAGGATCTATACCTGCTAGCAATTTACCACCACTTACATTCCAACAACCTCCCATTAACCCTCAACAATCCACTGCATTGTAAGCACCACCTCAATATGCCCCATCCCCTCACAAATGCCCCCACAACATACTATTATTTTTGTTGCCTCATCTCAACCACCTCATCAACAACCTCTGCAGAAAAACATCACAATCCCACAACAAAACATTCATATTCCTCAACAACACTCTTTCGTTCCTACGCAACCACCATATCAAGTGGTGCAAACTACATCACAGTCATAGCAACCGCCCCATTGTGCTTTTGTAGTAGTACTACAACAACAACACATCCCATCTTGTCCACCTTACCAACAACCACCACAACAGAAACATCCACCCCATCATACCCACATTCCCACGCAAACACAACATAATCCTCTCACACAATATCTCTACCACCCATCCAGCACATACACGGCCTATACTGCTCCATCCAATCCTAATCCAAATACCCATATGACCTCTTAGAATCCAATGCGGACTCAACCGCCTCTTTACACCAACCCTCCTTAATCACACACAAATCCTTACCAATAGTCGTCTAATCCACATCCACCTTTGTATGTCACACAACAACCCACCATTGTGTATCATTACCAATCCAATCCATACTACCCCCAACAACAACACTCATACCAACAAGGTGCTTCATCCACATCATACACTCAACAACAATAATTTTATCAACAAGGTGTTCCATCCACCTCTTACTATCAACAACCACCGCCATACCAGCAAGGAGCTTCCACCTCTTCATACTACCAATCTCCTACGCAATATCAACAGGGTGTTCCATCCACTGTGTACTATCAACAACAGCCACCCTACCAACAAACAACTTCCACCTCTTATCATCAAAATTCATCATCCTCATATCCACCTTACGTTAATCCACAATCTTCCTACATCAATCAAAGCCAGCAAATACCTCCATATACACCTCAACCTGCTTACGATCCAACTGTTGCTGCACCATCCTCATCATATCAATAGTATCCTCCATACAATCAGTCTAATCCATCTAATCTGACTCCCACAACACCTATCAATAAAGATTTGGAAGAAGTAAAATTTGTGCTAATGGATTTGCAAGCAGGGACCAGCAAACAGTCATTCAAATTCAAGGACATTTGTCCCTATCCGTTTGATCCCTCTATTTCATTGGCACCTTTCCCTAAGCATTTCGAAATGCCAAAATTCAATAAGTATAAAGGAACCAAAGACCCCAAGGCTCACCTTCAAGAGTTCTATTCCCATTGTTAAGAAGTCATGCATAATGACAATTACCTCATACGATTGTTTCTAGGAGTTTACAGGGAATAGCTCTTAACTGGTTTATGGGTCTCGAGAAGGGATCTATTAAATCCTTTGCACAGCTTTCAGAAGAGTTTTTCTCCCACTTCTCCTTCAATCTAGGGAAGGACATCGATACATTAGACCTCCTAAAAGAGAAATAGCGGGACGAAGAAACATTTGCGAGCTATCTTCAAAGATGGTGAGCTTTAGCCAGTTGGATGAAATCCCCACTGAAAGAGAAATACATGGTCATCCTATTTGTCGAAAACTCCCATCCGAATATGGCCCAAAACTTTAGACTCCAATGTGTCACAACCTTCGCGGAAATAGTAGAGAAAGGTCCAATCCTAGAGAGAGCCCTTATTGCCAAAGGGCAAGTCAAAATCTTCAACTCCGATAAAGAGAAGTCATCTACTGACAAGCCTCATTATTGGAACAAAAATAAAAATGTTGTCAATGATGGTGTCACTGACACCAAACACGTCCAAGTGGCTAATGCCTCACAAAATCTGCAATATCCTCCTCCAAAAAAATCAATTATGAATGCCATATTAGTACCACAGGGGGCACCTCGTCCTCCTCAACAATCCAATCAAAAAAATCACGGGGGAAACAAACATCAATTTACTCAATTGGGAGAACCCTCAAGTGTCGTGTTTAACAAGCTCCTTCAAGCCAATTACCCGATTACATATCATGTGACTAAGCCCCTTGATGAATCCAAGCCTAAACCAACCTGATTTAAAGAAAATGAGTATTGTGAGTTCCACAAGATTAAAGGGAATACATTGAATAAGTGTCAAGGTCTGAAAACGTACATCCAAGGTGGATTCCAACACGACACCCTCATCCAATGCTCAATTGTAAATATATCAGAACACATTCCCTAACCATAACCAAGGAGCTAGTACGTCTAATTCCAAGACAAGCAATAACAGTGGTCAAAACAATAGCACCAACAATATTAGCTACACCAATGTGCCTTATAACTATGACAGACTAGTTATGTGCATTAGTCAAGTGGAGCCTAGCGTGTCCATGATTCATGTCAAAGGCAAAGATCCTCAGTGTGTTGATACAACCCGTTGAACCCGCATTATAGTCCCTAGACCTTCCACGTCAACCCAACAGGTTCTGGTGAGCTTGTAGTACAATATTCTTGACCACCTTGGGAAGACACCAACCCAAATATCCATTTTGGATTTGCTTAAGTTTTCTCCAGTCCACTATGAAATCCTCACCAAGGCCTTATAGGATACCCAAGTACCAAATGATATAGATCCCACCCAGTTCCAAGCTTTGGTGGGACACTTGTCTTTATCTCATCAGTTGGTTTTCAGCCAAAATGACATGCTTGCCATCAATCCCGACCATAATCGCCATCTCCACATTGAAGTCCTTATAGCCCGACACAAGGTAAAAAGGGTCTTGATAGATAATGGTTCTTCCTTCAATCTATGTACATTAAAGTTCATAAAACGGGTTGGATACACCTCAGCTGACTTAAATAATCAAGTTATTACTATAAAGGCTTATGATAATGCTGAGAGAGATTCTGAAGGAACCATTTGCCTTCCCATCTAGGTTGGCCCCATTGTGCAGTACACCATGTTCCATGTTCTTGATCTTGATTTTCCATACAATCTCCTTCTCGTTCGTCCATGGATTCATTCCATGCAAGCCGTTCCATCCACCTACCACCAATGTCTGAAGTTTCATTTTCAAGGAATGGAAGTGACTATACCAGCTGATCCTCAACCATTTGAGTATTGTCATGCTTTAGAAGCTTCCTTCCCCCATTCTCACTATTGTCTTGGAGTTGAAATGGGGGTACCTTAGACGTCCTCATCCAATCCATCTCAAAATCCATCAACCAGCACAACATCCACCGCATCCATGTCTGCCACTTCTTATTCCACCATCACCAAGGTCGAGATCGTTGACAAGGGCTGTGGAGAATACGAGATGCAAACTGCACTTAACGTGGCCACAATGCCACCCTCTCCTCGCTTGTTTGGGCAGCCTTCTCAGTCATCATCAAATGAAAAAGAGAAAAACACTAACAAACACTCAAGATTAGGCCTAAGTTGAATCCAAACAAAGTAACAAAGAAAATGAACTTTTTACCTTGCTTGGATTGATGAGTTGGTTGGCCCTTTTTTATGCTTGATTGTGTGCTCCTTCAATGGAAAATGATGAAAAAATGGATGCAAAATAGAGAGGAGGTGATGAGGATAGCAATGATGGAAATGGGTATTGTAGCAAGTATGGTAGGTGGATGCAATGAAGGCTTGAATGGCTGCAATAATGGAGGATGAATGAATGCAAATGCTAAGTGCTAAGTTGTTTGAATAAGATTGAATGCATGAAAAAAGTGTTGAATGTGAATGAGAGTATGAAAATGAGACCAAATCTTCCATTTTAAGGGAAGAGTCTCTAGAGAATTCAATGGCTAGGATTTAGCCAACATGGGCAAGATGGAGGGTTGTGGTGAGTTGATGACTCACAAGCCTTCATATCTTGTCATGTGGAATATGAGGTGTGAGAAGGACGGGCGATGTGGAAAGAGGACATGTGAGGTGGAGGTACTTGAAAGTACCTTGGGATTAGGGGAGGATCTCCTCAAAAAAGAAGTTCTTGTCCCCATATGAGGATGATGGTGACAAGTGAGGAATTTTAGAAAGTCCTTTCTTATCACCATGGGGATGAGAGAATTTTTTGGGGGAATAAATGTGAATTTTAAATTCACATTATTGGGAGTACCTTTTGGATAATACAAGGTCCTCATAAAGGAGGTCGTTGTCCCATGTGACTGATGTGACCTATCACATGGGGAAGAGGATATGGGGATTGTAAATGGAATTAAAAATTCCACTAAGGTTGTTGGGAGAATAAAATGGATTTAAAAATTCCATTGGGATGTGGGAAGGCTTGACTAAATGACTGATTAGACTAGTCAATGAAGGATTAGAAGAGAGTTAGGTGGCTAATGATGATTAGGATCCAACTTGTAAAAGTTGGAGGATGTGACACATCCTAATCATGGATTAGGGATGTGTCATATACCTAATGATGGGATTAGGAGATGAATTAGGATTAAGTGTGGATGGGACATAAAGGGAATTAAATAAGTGGGTTATTTATTTAAATCCTTAGAAGAAAGGGATTAAAGGGGTAAAGTATCTAATTATTTAACTAAATACCTTAGGGATTTAGAAGACTTTAGGGGTATTAATTAAATAATAGTAACATTATTTAACTAATGCGGATAAAAGGATATTTAGACGAAAAGGGTAAATTTTGCCAAATATAAGTGGTCAAATTTAGATGTCTACAAGATCTACCAAAATAATATTCTAGTAAAAAAAATGAAGATGAAATGGTACTCTTTAAAAATGAAGTATGGGGACTCAGTTATTTGGAGTTTGAATTAATTTTCTTTTATTATGATTTATTTAGGATCCATTGATGTTAATATATATGAGGATGATAAGTTTATAATGTTATGTTATTATTTGCTTGAATCATGAGAAAATCTAATGCTTACTTTGATTGGTTTGATGATAGATCCAAAGTTGTATGCCCTTGTTGCTACTTTTCTTGTAGAGGAAATAAGGAGAAAATCCATGGAAGAGAGCTCAAGAGATGCATTACATGTTCAGGGAAGGCCTAAGGATAAAGGAGGGTGGGATTGAAAATAATTATATCAAGATATATAAGTCTCGATGTCATTCTAAGACCCTAGGGAAGAGTAGAGTGAGTGTTGAAAATGTGGGAAATGAGGACATGTTAAGAAAGAATGGATAACTAAGAAGAAGACTTATGATTCCTCCATTGCAAAATCCTTTGATGAAAGTGATTAATCCTTGTTTATTTTTACTAATGTTATTTATGATGAATCATGGTTGATTAACTCAGGTCATTCATATGATATGAGTTCTCACAAGGAGTGGTTCTCTTCCTACCAAGTTTATGATGAAGGATAAGTGTATTTTGCTAACAAAATTTTACATCATATTATTAGTCATGAGAAGGTATAATTTTGTTTCAATGATGGGAGGTTAAAAATCCTTATTGGTATTTTTATATTCTTGCACTTGTAAGAATTTTGATTTATGTATCCAAAAAGAGTTATTTAGGATTAAAAGTTATTTTTAAAAAGTCTGGTTGTAAGTTGGTGAGAGGAAATTTGATAGTTGCTAAAGGATCCTATGTTGGGAATTTGTTTAGGTTGAATGCCTACACATTTTGTAACTTTTCTAATTAATTGGAAAATCTAAAAATTTGCATGTATGTTGTGGCACCAATGTTTTGGCCATATTGGTGAAAAAGGTCTTAGGACCCTAACTAATAAAAATATGGTTGACATTTTTTCTTACAATGATGAGTATTTTGATTTCTATAATATTGTGTGTTTGATAAATAGAATAAAGCATAGTTTCCATCTATAAGTTATAAAGCAATGTGAGTTTTAGAAATCATTCATTTGGATGTGTTTGGTCCAATGGATGTAGGTTATGTGTAGCTTTCTCCTTATTATGTTACATTTATTAATGATTCCTCAAGATACACAAATTTTTTTATGCATTCTCAATATGAAATTTTCTATGAGTTTAAGGAATTTAAGTCTTTGGTTGAGAAACAATCAGATAATAAAATAAAGTTGAGATTTGGCAATGGTGGTGAAATTATTATAAGGAATTTGATGATTTCTATAAGCATACAAGCATTTTTTGGTAGAATACTACCCCTTACACACCACAATAATATGGGGTTGTAGATAGAATTAACTAAACAATGATGGAAAGAGTCATAAGTATGTTGAATGGTATGCAATTATATTTATGCTTTTGGGTAGAGGCTATTGTTAGGAAAAAGGGTGTTTTACACCTCACATAAGAAAAACATATTTTCAATTGTATTAAAATAAATATTTGTTTATGTGCATCTTTGGATATGTGTTTAGCCATATTAAATATTTATTTGGGTCCACTTGTATAGTTTTAGGGACATTGGTTAGATATTTTTATGTGTGGGTTACACATGGAAAAATATTTAATATTAGGAAAACTTGGTACCAAAAAGTAAATATTGGGGTCCATGGTTTTGAGACACATGGTTTATAAAATGCCACATTTGTGTGAGCTTGAACCTATAAAAGAAAACAAATGTTTATTGGTTGAGGTTGGTTGTCGTTTTTATTGAGCTCTCTCGTAGAGTGCATATGTGAAGCATGGCATGGGATGTGTGGTTGCATGGTTTCGCATTATTATTGGACATATGGAGGATACATTGGAGGAGCTTGATATTTTAGAAGTATTCACAAAGACTATAATTTTATTGTAATATTTTTATTATTGAATAATTCATTAAGTGAGGATGCTTTTGGAGTTTGATTTTTTCCTTGATGAGGCTTTCCTAGGGTATATCTTGTGTAATATTGTGACATGTATTTAATTTTTGTATTATGGTTATTTTATAAATTTTATGCATGCTTTTATCCCATATCATTATGTAGGAAATAATTTGATCAACTTGGTAATTTTCAAACAGCTATGAGTACTACTTGTAACTTGGTAAGAAGATCTACTAATTCAAATCTTATTGATAAAACTCCTAATGAAGTGTGGACAAGATTTTTTTTTCACACTTAAGGATATTTATTTGTGAGGCTTATGTTCATGTGTCTTAACAAAAAGTGATATAAAATTGATCCAAAAGGGCATAAATGCATCTTTGTTGGTTATGATGAGAATGTTAAAATTCATAAGTTTTAGAATACACTAATCCAAACAATGATCTATTATAGAAATGTAAGTTTTAGGGAGATTAGAGCATTTATAGATCTTGTATAAGTAGAGAAAAATGAAGAAAAACATTATACTTTTAGACCAAGGTCGAAAGCAAGAAGATGCACATATTGAAAAACAAAATGATGGATTAGTGGATGGAGACAAAGAATAGTTTTTGAATGAGATTTCTAAGAAAGATAAGTTTGAAAAAATATTATTTAGATACCTTTCAAGGAGGCTATGTCTTCATAGGATAAAAAAAATTAAATGTAGGAAATGCATGAGGAGGTGAAGGCCTTATATAGATGTGACATGTAGTATCTTATTAGTTTTTCTAAGGGAAGAAATTCCATTGTTTACCAGTAGGTGTATAAAATTAACATTAGAGTAGATGGATGGTTAGAGTCGTACAAAGCCATGTAGGTGGCCAAGGGATAATCCTAGAGAAAGGGAGTTTATTTTGGTGAAATTTTATCTCCTCTTGCTAGGCTATCTTCTATTATATTTCTATTATCCATTGACATAACATGTAACTCTAAAAAAATAAATGATGTTGAAATTATTTTCTTGCATGATGATTTTCAAGAGGAATTGATTTGGAAAAAAATGATGGTTTTACTGCGAAAGAGAAGGAATATCTAGTTTTTATATTTAAACTATCATTTATAGAGTGAAGTAGTCACCCTGCATGTGGTATCAAAATTTTGATTCTTTTGCATTGAAAATGGATTTTGTTAGGAGTGAAGAAGATCACTATGTTTATGTCAAAATTATTGATGATTAGATTCTAATCATCTTGTATGTGGATGACATGTTATTTATTGGTATGATTAGGGAGCTCAAAACTTAGGTTTCTATAATATTTGATATTAAATATTTGGGGGCTATAAATACATTCTTGATATGGAGATTAGTAGGTATCAAGTACATAAAAATATTTTGTTAGTTAGAGAAAGTATGTTGATAATATATTACAATAGTTTGGTATGTAGGATTGCAAACCTATGAGTTTTTTTTTTGCAATAAGATTTCAATAGATATGTGTCACAAATTAAATGATGATTTTTAGGATATATCTATTGTGCCTTATGCTAGTGTCATTGGTAGCATAATGCAAGTAATAGTTTTCACTAGACTATATATTACCTAAGCAATGAGAGATTTGAGTAGGTTAGTGTCTAACCCTATTAAGGATCATTATAATTATTTTAAGAGGGTGTTTAGATATTTACATGTGAGGTCTAATCACTAATTTTGTTTCCATGGTACTAATCATGTGGTTAAGGCATTAGACATATATGGTTTGTTGAAGTAAATTGGGAAAGTGACTTGGAGAAGGTCCACTAGTGGCTATGTTTCCCCCTTTTTTGGAAGTGTAGTTAGTTGGATGAGTATAAGACATCACAAAGTTACTTTTTGCACTACCAAAGTAGAGTACATGAATACTACACATTCCTCCAAGGATTCAATATGGTTATGAAGACTATGTTCAAGTATTAGTTTTCATCTAAGGGTGGTTAGAATTATTTATGATAGTCAAAGTGTTATTTAATTTTCCAAGAACCCCATGTAACATGATCATACTAATCATGTTGAAGTTTTGTATCATTTTATTTATGAGATGGTAGATAATTGTAAGTTCATGTTGTAGAAATTTGACACTTAGGATAACGTTATAGATTCCCTTAGGAAATTTGTGAGCATAAAAAAGTTCTCTTGGTGCAAGAAGACCATGGAATTTATTTTGTTTCTTATGGATATTATTGTGATGTATAATATCAAATGAAAAAATGAGGATAGTGTGAAATTTATTTGCAACCCTAATATATAATATATGTTAGGGCTTTAAACATCTTAGAGAGGGTACTTGGATGCCCTAGTTGACTTGGATATGATAGATTAGGTGGATGAGAGATTATTATTTAATTATCTTCCTAGTTGACTTGGATATTAGTTGTAATATAATTTATGAGGGAGGTTGCATTTGATAGTAGTAGTTACAAAGTGATTTGGATGCATTTATGGCAATTTCCTAACTCTAGGCACTTGGGGAAGGTATGGACCATCTTGTCAGTTATAGAGGGACCCATATGAGTTTGTGTGTCCATAATAGGGTGATAGACTTGGAGATGTGAGCCATTGGGAGTTATAGTTCAAATATGTTGTCCATTATGACGTTTATTTTGGAGGAGTTATATTTAATATTATTTTCCTCTTGGGAGTTACAATTTCTATCTTGGGAGGTTGCCCATGTGGAGTGAGGCATACATATTTTTTCATGAGGCTTTTGGGCACCATGTTTGGTCCAATGGTTTATGCCTCTTACTTTTTAAACCATTCATGGTTTCTTATTTCCATATGCTATCTATATTGAAGCCTTGAGTTATAGGTATCATTTTAATTTTTAAAGGTATAAAATTATTTCTAGAATATTGTTATATTGAAGGGAGAAAATGTGTTTCATATGTATGTGTATTGAATTTTAATACATACTTGAGCCTATATTTTATGGTGGATTTTTTCCCACCGATGTTTTCTCCACATAGTGTCATGTATTTGTTTATCATGGTTTTTTTTATTTCTATTTATTGATTGTAAACATCTACATAATCTCATAATTATTAATCCAATGTTGGATTGAGTAAAATCATCTTTGCATATTCTTTGAGGGGATAACATTTGTAGTATTTTACCTTATTTTTATGATAGTTTTCCAAGAACCTTGTCATATTTATACTTACTAGTTCTTTACAAGTCTTTCGTGATTTAAAAAATCAACATAATATTTTATGAACTGTTCCAAATAATTTGGGCATATAACCCAAAGTTGGACTAAAGATTAAAAAAATATGTAAATTATAGTAGGAGTACAAATATTTTAAATAATTTTTTTTTTCCTCACAATATAGACTAGGAATAATGCACAACCTATATGTAAAATATTTTAAATTAATATTTGCATATTTAAATAATTTAGGATTATTTAAAATTATTTTTTGAAATATGGATTAGTAACAAGTTTGTATTATTTGAAATAGTTGGATTTGTAAAATTTCTTCATTTCTTCAAATCCAACAATCCCAATTCTCATGTTAACAACAAATTCCTCCTCCTACTTAATGCACTTTCTACTCTATTTAATCTACCACTTTTATGTTTAATGCAAATGGATATATTTACAATAGTTCTACCCATTTTATATGTTTCTAGCTCAACATGCCTTGGCTATTGAGATATTACAATGGTTGATGATTTTTGTACAAAATAAACTCTTTGGGAAACAAATAAACTATCCATTTCTTTAGTTCTTAAAGTATGTCATACAACTTCTTATCATAAGTTGAATATTATCTTTGTATAGTTGAACTTCTCACTAAAATATGACATTGGTATCCCTTCTTGACTCAAAATCTCTCCTATTTTTGTTCCACTTGCATTAAAATCAAATCAAAATAACTTATCAAAAATTGGTAATGATAATACTAGTTACATTTCCACTTTCTTCTTTAACAACTCAAAATATATTTGTTACCATAATCCACTTAAAACCCTTCTTATCACTTGTTGTTTATGTTATGGGTGCATATATCCACTAAAATTTCTAACGAAATTCCTATAAAAACTTGTTGATACATGAAAACTTATTATCTCAAAATTGTTTTTGGTGTAAGCCAACTCATAATAGCCTTGAATTTATTAGGGTTCATCTTAAAACCATTTATTGATATTACAATCCCTAGATATGCCAATTCTTCCTTTACAAAAATTCATCTATTGATATTTATCAACTTTTCTTCCTTTATTTTTTAATACCAATCTAATATGCCTCAACTCTCTTCCCTTGTTTTACTAAAAAAACAAAATATCATATAAATAAACTACAACAAGATTAAAAAGGTATAACTTCAACACTTCATTCATTAGCCTCATAAAAATACTTAGTGCATTCGTTTGTCTAAAATACAACTAAATATTCATAAAATTTCTCTTTAGTCTTGAATGCAGTCTTCCATACATTACCTTCTCTAGTCCTATTATGATGATAGCCACTCTTCAAATAAATCTCGATAAAACATTTGATACCACCTCAAATAATCCATAAAATCATCCATCCTAGGAAACAAGAACCTATACTTGAAATTGATCTTATTTGTTTCTTTCGAGTTTATAAACATCTTCCATTATCCTTATTTCTTGGGTGCTAGTTCTACCAATGCCACATAAGTTCTTAGAATCTCTTATTAATCCCTTCTTCAACAATCCTTGAAAATTCCTATTCAATTCATCATTCTTTTTTGGCATCATCCTATAAGTAGCCTTATTGGGTAAAATTACTCTTGGAATAAAATACTTATGGTCACTAATACTTCTAACCGATGGTGATGATTATGGACTATTATTTGATTAGATATCACTATATTATATCAAAAAATTAGTAATTTCTAACTCTGGCATCCTTTTTTATTTGACAATATCTTATGTTTGTAACTTATGAACTATATAAAAACACACATTTTCATAATTCATTACTTCAAGAAAATTCCAACCATCACCAACAATATGTGAGCATAATTTATCATCCCATCTCCTCTATCCTTCAATGGAGTAAGGACATGATTGATCATCTCATCTCCTCTATCCTTTAATGGAGTAAGAACATGTTGCTCATTCCCTTAATCAATATATATGTATTTTATCCACTATAATGAATTGTCTTCCTACCATCCTATTATGGTCTACCCAACAACAATTAACATACTTTTATAGTCATAGCATCACATAGAACTTCATCTTGATATGACCCTATCTTGAACTCAACCAGCTATTGTTGACTCCCCGATTCTTTATGCTCCTATTGGAGTCATGAAACTCTATCTGGATCAAGATATTATATGTTATTCAACTTTAACTTTTTCACACCTCATTTGACACTTAATTATTTGCTATTTTTCTATCAATTATCACTTTGTAACATTTATCTTCAACTTAAAAAATTGTCCTAAGAAAATTATTCTCTTCTCTAGTTCC
Organism: Sequoiadendron giganteum; assembly: GCA_007115665.2. Taxonomy (NCBI): domain Eukaryota; kingdom Viridiplantae; phylum Streptophyta; class Pinopsida; order Cupressales; family Cupressaceae; genus Sequoiadendron; species Sequoiadendron giganteum. The sequence continues at coordinate 598,068,743 of CM021109.1, forward strand.
TTTATTTTTCATAGTAGGTTTTATCATAACTCTTTTCAAAAAAGATGACTCACCTCTTTTTGGTTTAGTTAAAAAAAAATATGCTACTGATTGATCATCTACATGTGCAACTATTACACTTCCATTTTGCCTTTTGATATTGTTTCCTTGTGATTGCGGACAGTCAAATTTCTTGTTTCCTTCCATTCCACACTTGAAACAAGTATTATAAAATTTTCTAGCTCCTCTACCAATTTTTCCTCCACCTCACTAAAAATTACTAGATCTAATATTTTGATATGAAATATAACTCTCTCTTGGTCCTATATTAAACTAAAATCATCCCCTACTATTGCTTCGTTAAGTTTTACCTACTCATTAGAATCTACCACCTCTTCCTCTTTGATTTTGTTTGATTCTTATTGAGCTTATTGTAGACACCTAAATGTGACCCTAGCCCCCTCATGCTCATATGTTTCAGTATGCAAAGGTCACTTCATAGCCACCCTACTTCTTGTACTTGTCCCTTTCATAAACCACCCTATTCATTACACATGGTGTGCTCACACATGTGTAAGAACACTTAGTTATTACACTTTAATTGCTCTTGTACTTCAAATCCTAACCCTCCATTAACCAATGTATCTTGGCCATTAATTTTCCTTATGGAAAACTTATAAATATGAGGCCTTCCTTTCCATTTATATCATCCACTCTTAAGCTATCACCATGATGTATATTTGATCACCTAACTTCACATTATCATCATGCTATTTTATTAACCTATCATCCTACTCCAAACATCATGTTGTTGGTTTACTAAGCAAGCACATTTCACCCATCAACACATCAAAAAGAGCACATTGAGTGGAGCAAGGGTGCAATCCATTTCCACTCAATTAGAGGAGGAAGAAGAGAATCAAGGTAAAATGTTTCTATATTACTTAGAATATTTATGTTATTTCCATTTTTTAATTTTCTTCTTTATTTGGCATACCCGGTCTTCTAACCCAATTGTTTTTCTTGAGTGTCTGTGAGTTTTCACATCCCAAGTTCCAGATAAGTGCATGTACTCTATATTTTAGCACCTATGCTATGTGTTTTAGTGCTTTTGATAAGTGTTTTAATGCATGTTCTATGTATTTGAGCACCTATATTTCAAGATTGGCACCTACATGACCATCTCAATAACTACAACCTTTTCTATTTTTCATACCTTTTTTTTCTTGATTTTTCACTCTTCTTTGCAAGTTCTCTGGATTTCTATAAAAAACTTATATTATTTATCATTTTCCATTGTTTCTAAATCCCTATTTTATAGGAATAACATATTTTTCTTGTGGAAATCATTTATAGCACCATTTAGTGCTTACACATTGTGAATTAATTCTTTCATATTTTAATACTTCTATAGTTAAATGCTTACACACTATGAATGAACACCTTCACAATGTAAATTAGCACTTCCACAATAGTTTTAGTGCTTCCATAATCAAGGTTTATAAATAATTTCTTCTAACATGTTAATCAATGCTTACACATTTCAAGTATAATTTTTTATTTTCATTAATTTTCTATTATAGCACTTCTATCTTTCTTTTAGTGCTTGCACTATTTTAGCACCTACACTATGTGGTGCTTTTTCCTTATGTTTCAACGCCTACCCTATTTAGTGTTTTTCCCTATGTTTCAGTAACTCTATAATTTTCCATAAAAACCAACAAAGTTTATTCATTATTTTTTGGGTTTTAAATCATTTTATCTAACTAATTTTGTAGTCTAACCCCATTTGTGTAGCTTAAAAAAATTGGGCCAAGATAATCTTTAAAATACTAACATATTTATGGTTGTAGCTATTTTTTTCTAAGGCCTTATCAATTGACTAGTCTTAGTTTCACGCTTATTTTTTGTAAAGGTTAACAAACATTGTTCACCGTGTCTTGGAGTGTGTGGTGTGTATGCTCTTCTCTTGCACCTTTGTGCAATATTCAGGATCAAAAATCCACTTACTCTTTTATTTGTATTGTTATCCCAAGGAATCCAATGTGTGCATGCTCTCTCCTTATGCTTTGTGTGATCTTTGGTGAAAAAAAACACCTGGATAATTTCTTCTAGAGGGCTTACCTAAGTATTTGATCACTCTAAGGGATGACCTCAACTCCCATGTTTTGGAAAAGTATAAAGAATGGGGGGTGAATGAAAAGACACCCATTTTGGAAGTAAAATATTATCAATATTGGCTAAGCCTCCAATAAATTTATACCTTAGGGAAGTGAAGGTGGAGAGTGGGTAACTCTCTCATCTTGATTATTTTGCATTTTCCACTTTCATCTATGGATTTGACCTCATATACCCTTAAGGTATTTAGAGGAATCCATAGAAACCTTATTAATCCTAGATTAAGACCCTTTGACCATCCCTTAGTGTAGTGTAAGGGAAGTGGATTGCCCCTTGATGTTACTAACAACATGTACCTCTATGTGTTGAGATAGAGCTAACCTTGGGTTAAGCCTTTGGCCATCCTCTAATAAGGGATCCTATACTTCGATGGAACTGCCTAGCTATCCCTCACATTGGTAGATGGTATTAGTATTTAATTCTACTGTGGGCTCATACTAGGTGATACTACTTAAATAGTTTTAGGATTGTACAAGTATTTGGTGTCTCTTCTTGTACAAAACTATAGCATACCCATCAATACAAATACCCCTCAACCCAGGTTATATTTTGGGTGTGCTTTCAAATCCACCCCTTAGTTAAGCAAGTGAACCTTCATACTACATCAACCATCTAATAATTTCCTCTAAATCCATAATTCATCCTGTGAACTAAACTTGCAATTGCACAAAAACAACAAACGAATCAAGATGTTAGATCATATGCAAGCAAGAATGAAGGATTCCCCATGAAATCCATTTACTAAAACTTAAACTAGGAAAATGAAGAACAAGATACAAAAATGCAAGTAAATCCTAATTAAGCAAGCAAACTTGTGATCCCATGGGGGAATTGGTGCCAATTGATTTGTCGAAATTGGCCCTTTCCCAACTCCTAAATTACAATGTTGATGATGGTGGATTGATCAAATCTCCATGATGATATTTGATCATAACCTAGCTATGGAATTGTGAAAATGATGAATATGTGGAATAATGTGCACAAAATTGGCTCTCAATGTCAAGAGAGTAAGTTTGCATGAGATTGTGGATGAATAATGAGAAGATAAGCCTTTCATTTATATATTTGAATTTGGAAGAGAGAGCAATATTTGGGCAATGTGGGACTAACTTTCACCCAATGGCCAAATGCCACTTGTCACCATGTGAATGGTTGATGGTTGTGCACATTTTGGCCAAAGTGCCAATAAATGCAATTAAGTGGAATTTGAAATTGAGGAAATAACATGTGAGAGGGAAAAATGAATGAAATAAATACCACTTGGCTCAATGCACAAGGACATGTAAGAGGAGTGAGTGCTTTGTTGGAAGTACCCATCCACTTGGACTTTTTGAATTCAAACTTGAGGGAATATTTCCTTTTTATGCCATGTGAGGGAAAATAGAGATTTAATAAATGAATTAAATCTATTTTCATGCGCAAGTTGCATTCTCTAGAGGATTTTAGTGATGGGTATTAACTTAATCAAGATTTTGATTAATTTAATGAGAGATTAGTTGATTTGACAATTTTGACTTAAATTGATGAATTGATTTAAATCAAAATTGAGAGGAAATGATTAATTAAATAAATGATTTTGATTTATTTAACTAAAAGGGAAAATGTTAAGTTAAATTAAATAATGTTTAATTTAATAAGAAGACTTTAGAGAATTTAATCAAATAAAATTATTTATTTAATTAAACAGAGACATAAGGCTAATTATTTTTAAATTGATTAATTTAATCAATGGAGGAGAAAGACTTAATCAAATAAATAATGATTTATTAAATTAAGAGACAGAAGATGATGAAAAGATGAGAGTATGATTTAGGAGGAAATGTCATTAGTAATCAGGATCAAGTGTGCCGAATGGAACTGTACATTTTCCATGTCTACATTTTGCCCCTCTTTGAAGCAATGTACTTGTTGCATTGATTCAAAGAATAAACTGTTGTGATCAAAATTCAAAATTTCTCGATTTTTTCAGGTGCCCCATTGCTGCCCCAACGGAAAGATATTGCTAGTATATTGCCCCCTCGAGAGATTGGATGAAAATTTTGATTTTTTGAATGATCTCGCGAAAAAAGAGGACAAGGTGTCTGACAAGTTCAAAATGCACCAGATTGCCAAAAAACCCGTTAAAACGCCAAAAAAGATGTAAAATGGCCCTCGATTGAACAAAAACAAGATCAGGGGACCAAAACCCTAATTGGAAGGCCAAATTAGGTCAAAAAACCTTAATTTTTAGGCTTAAATAGGCCTTGAGAGGTCATTTTTAATACATTTGCATACTTAGCCCTTTGAAAATTTCACACTTTGAGCTCTGAGTTCCAGTCAAAATGGCACAACGACAACTTCCCAGACACATGTCAAAGAGAGTACGAGTGCACCAGCGGCCAGTCGACGCAGGACCCGTGGTATGTATCCCTATCCAACTTTCAATTTTTTCATTTTACGTGCATTAAATATGGTCGAAGTCAGTTTTAAGTTGACCCACTGAAAATGCTTTGTCAGTGTCGTGCGGTCCTGTATTGGACCACATATGCAAATAGTGTCGCGCATCTCAGTTTGGAAACTAGGGTTCACTAATCAAACTCTGCCGCATACACGAATAGCGTCGCACGACGTAGTTTGCAACTTAGGGTTTGGTCTCAAAGTCTACCGCATATGAGAATTGGACCGCACGACGCACTTTGAAGGTTAGAAACTTGCAAACTCCATCACGGCGATGCAGTTTGGACTTTTCCAAATTGGGTTGCATTTGAAAACAACACCACATTTGTTGTTTTGGATGCGAAAAACTTAGCGCGAGATGCATATTTTTTCATTTTACGGGACCTTGACACGATGGCCTCCCTTGTGTAGGAGAATCTTGATGTACTTCACTCATGGGAGTATAGATGGCCAGTGCTCAGCAGATTGTAGGGTATGCATGAGTTGGTTCAGGAGCAGCTTGGTGTCCTTGGTCTTTGGTATGTTGTGTACGTCCCTCCTGTTCGAGCGCACTTAGGCATGATGACAGCCTTGGTCAAGCGGTGGCACAACAAGACTTCTTCTTTCCATCTCCCTACCAGTGGGGCTACCATCACCCTCGAGGATGTATGGCGCATCCTTTGATTACTTATCCATGGGGCCAAAGTCATTTATGATCTAGATTTCGGCAAGGATGCTTGCTATGGTATTATGGAGCTTGATGAGATTCACTTCTCTGATGGGCAGATCGACCTGGAGAGATACCATGGCAGCGTACCCGTTTATAGGTTGATCATTGCTGCTATCATTTCAGGCCTTGTGGCACCCGATCGGCGGGGTCGATACTTTAGTCCAGGCTGGGGACTAGCATGGGAGCAGATGGTCTGTCGCAGGGAGTGCTTTGCTTAGGGACTAGTATTGTTGGCTTTTTTATATAGGGATCTTCATGAGTTTGCGTAGCTAGATAGCAGGACTCTTAGGGCCGGAGTTACTCTATTACATGTCTGGGCATGGGAGCAGATCCCAGTGCTTCGTTCAGATGTCACACCAATTATTCTTAAGAGTGATGATCCTGTTGTTTGCCGATATGGTGGGGCACAGATCCACTTTACCCACACTGGCATAGGTAGTCTTGCACACTGGCGATGAGATGAGAGAGTTCGTCTGGAGGCCTTGGATGGGCATTGGCCCATGGTACGATGATGTTCAGCAGTTTTTCTATGCCCGACAGGACAGATGGATGTAGGGCCAAGAGCACACTATGATTAAGAGATATCTTCCATACAAGGTGGCTCAACAATTTGGAGAGATGAAGGATTGGCTCGACGACCAGTACGTGCTAATATTTACCCGGACGACTAGAGAGATAGCATGGGACCCACCCATTGCATCAGCTGAGGCAGTGTCCTCTTTCAGACAGTTGGTGGCCCGACTGTGGCCATATGATCAAGGGCCAGAAGATGTAGGGGTTACTCCATCATACAGAGCCTGGTTCAGGCCTCCCCTTAGATTGACAGTTCCTGATACAGTACTCCCACGGCAGAGACCTAGAGGTAGGATAGCTGGTAGAGGCAGAGGATAGGGCAGAGGAGGAGGTGGACCACCTCCTCATCAGACACCTCCCAGGGATCCAACACAGTAGTCGCCTCCCCAAGTAGGGGGGTCGGATGGTCAACCGAGAGAAAATCCATAGGAGCAGCCAACAGCGCAGCCAGACCATAGAGATGCATTGATCCAGCAGTTGCAGGGTTAGATTAATATCTTGATAGCAGAGAGAGATCAGGCTAGGCAGTAAGTTGTAGCAGTTACCGTCAAGAGGGACCAGGTACGATCCAAGATGGATCAAGAGATTGGTCGGTGAAGGCAAATAAAGAGCGCAACTTCCTCATCCCAGGGCCGGTCAGTTGCTCTACAGGCATACAGAGAGGTGGTCAGGGAGGCCGAGTATTATCGGCAGCACTATAGACAGGCAGTGCCAGCAGCAGGCCGAGTGCCAGATTTCTCTCAGCAGACAAGGATGAGGCCCCCAGAGGATCACAGTGAGAGGGAGGTGGGAGAGGGCAGCAACTAGCAAGGCTAGCCCTTTGATTACAGATAGTTACTATTTTTGTATTCATGGGCCTCGATTACTTTCCCCCCTTTTGTACTATATACATTGATTACACACTTGATTTGATTTTGTATCATGATAGTAAAAAAAAAATTTGATGATATATATGAGATGATTTTCCCTTATGAAATGTTTTGCAGTGTATGATATGCAGATGCATTTTAATTTCCTATATGCTATGATATGTTTTATATTTCTTATGCTCATGCGATGTGATGATGTTTCTAATGGATGTTCTTCTTTTTGTATCTTTTTCATGCATTTTTAATGATAATCCTATGAATGTGATTTATGTTAATAATGGCGTATTGATGTGCAAATGGTAATGGATGTTAATGATTATGTATGATGCAATGCTTTCTTAAGATGCTTAGAATAACAAATTTATATTATTCCTCATAACTTAAGATAATGATATAATGCAATGTGCCTCTTATGCTAATGATCTAGTGGATGCAGAGTGTATGCATTGGTGATGTTCCGACTACTATCATGATACCATGTTAGTATGGAAAGAAGATAGAAGAACTTAGAATCAAATAGTTAGTTAGGATGATAGTGATTTGCTTACCAGGAGTCGGGATTTTCAAAAGGTCAATTGTGTTATGTTTGATAGCACACCTAAGTGATGCATCAAGGTATAAAGAACCAAGATGGTGTGGTACCTAGTGTGATGGACTTTGACTTGAAAATCAGATAGGAGTATTCTTGTTCACACTTAGCATGCATACTTCATTCAGGATGTAGTTTAGACATTCTAAACATCTTGGGCCAAAATTTCCTATGTGGTCAACAAGATATCTAAAACATCTTCTCCACAAACCAAACAAAATACATATGACTAAGTTATTTTACAAGTGTATCCCACAAGCCCAATAGATAAAAGAGATAATGATCTTTGCCCCATTCCTTTCTCTCTAAACCTATTTTGTTTAGGCATCATCGAGAGGTTCTTGGAATGAGCACAAAATAAGATAAGCCAATAAAAGACCAAATAAAGCAAACAAACAAGCTAATGTTCTTCATACCACTATCCAAGACTAAACTATTGTGGGGTACCTGATGCTTATGTCAATCATGGGAAGGATTCATCCTAGGACATGTTGTGATTAGGGTTTTGATGGGACTGATTGGGTGATAAGCTATGGATACTCCGAGTTGATCAACTTGCTTGCTTACTGACTTACACTTTTGAAACTCTGACGATTAGGTGTTCACTTTTGAACCTACTAGACTTGCTTCTGACTGACTCACCAAAGGATGACGATGATGACCAATTTTATTATGAGTGATGAAAATCGCGAGTGAAAGCGAGATGAAATGGATGCACCATTTTGGATTTTTCAAATATTTTGAGGTTGTTTTTGGTGTTTTTGAAGTGTTTTACAACTATTTTTGGTATTTTCACATTTTCAATGTTTTTGGCATTTTTGAGATTTACGACAAAAAGGACTAACTAAAAGACCTATCCTAGGGGTCTCGGGAGCTGATCCATAGATTAGCCTTGCCTACATTATACACGCAAAGACCACGTAGTTTGACTGACGACAGACTTGACTCAATGATGAGATAGGTGGGCAAACGGGTTGCCATTTTATTGTGAGGGACGCTTAAGGATTGACCTAAGATGTCTCGGGGGATGATCAAAGATCAACCTTTCCTACATTCAAGCTCAGAGATGACATATTTAGGACAAGGTGGAAGACTAACAAGACTCAATGATGAATTTTTTGAGGATTTTCTGAGATTTTGATATGGTTTTGGATTTTGAATAATCTAGATGTTTTTAGATTTTCGCATGATTTTGACGATTTGGATGTGGATATGTGATATCAGTGCTCTATTTTGGGATTTTGTTGAAAACCAAGCTAAGATTGATTTATCAGATTGATGGATTGATAGTTTGACTAAGTGTGTTAAGTCAAACAAAAGTGATAATGCACTCGTAAACTCTAGGAAGTTGTGTTATTCTAGAGTAAACTCATACACGAGAGGGTATTTTAACTAAGTATGTTAAGTCAAACAAGTTGATGATGAATTGGATAATCTGACTAAGTGTGTTAAGTCAAATAAGATGATAATTCACTTGTAAACTCTAGGAAGTTGTGTTATCCTAGAGTAAACTCGTGCACAAGAGGGTAGTTTGACTAAGTGTGTTAAGTCAAACAAGGTGATAATTGATTGGATTCAATTGATCAAGATTGATGAAGCTTGATTTGGAACAAAATTGTTTTGAATGATTGAATGTGATGTTGACGTACACATTAGATGCAACTGATATTGATTTCTTCGATCGATGTTCAATGAAAGATAATGGTTGATAAGGAACATCGTCTTGTCAATATATACCATGGGCTAGTGATTCGGATTTTGGCTCATAAATGTTTGACCAATTTTATTTCATGTTTTCCAATGTTCGGATTACTAGATAAGTTAGAGGATATATATCAAGATTTATTCTCAAAGCAAGATGTAAATATCTGCCCCCAGTGTCTAGCAATGTTTGAAAGGCCATGGATTCTTAGATAGGTGTGTGGATGGATGGATATGGTAAGCATGCAAAGGGTTCCAAGGATTATCTTGTGACAAGATAAGGTATTCAAACAAAAGAATGCTCATTCGGATAATGCTTCAAGGCTCAGATAACATTTGGATTGGATAGGATCAGTGAAAATGACCCATGTCGAGATGTTTACCATAAACATGTGTGAAGTGTGCACTGAAATTTTCCAAGATCAAGATAACTTGGAGTATGGATGCAGATGGATAAAAATGGATTGGATAAATGGTTCATGGATGAATGGATTTATTATGGATGGAATGTTGTCTTTATTATGGATGTGATAAGATGCTTTCTCCTGAACTGGCGCATGTAGATGCTTGATTCTACACATGATGCCTATTTGCCAGGTTTTCATTATGGTACCTACCCAAAGCGCCACTAAAATGGTTTTCTCTAGAGGACCATTTTTATCTTTACTATTTTCAATCCTTTTTTGATTTTTTTTATTTTTTTTATTTTTTTATTATTTTTTATTATTATTATTTTTTATTTTTTTTGTATTTTTTGAGAGATTTTAAGCTTATGCTGAACCACCTGGTGGTGTTGACATTGATGCTTTTTTCATAATTTTCCATTAGTATCCTACTTGAAGAAGTTGCCTTGCCAAGATACATGCACTTGAAAGCAACTCTTGAGATTCTTGATTTGCTTTGCTGATACCGGGGTTAACTTTGTCTTTGTGCGCACATCGCGATAGAGTGCCTTATAACTCCTTATGATGAAGGGTCATTTCCAACAAATGGTCAATGTGAGAATTGGGTATTATGTGTGGAGGTGTGGATGGAGTTTGTTTAGGGATAAAAGATGGATTGGTTGACAGTTTGGAACCTTTAACTCTCCAAACTTGGGAAGATGAGCAATGATGGGTGGATATGGAAGTGTGCATGGAATTAGGACCAATTGCTTGATACACTTTGGAGGTCATTTGAGAATCATTTTTTTTCCTTTGTGGACATCTTTCATGGATACTTTTCCCTTTTTGATTTTGCCCCACAACTTCTTTGACTAAGGGAGTTTGATAAGGATAAGCTTTCTTTGTATTTTTTGGTATCCATGTGTATTTGATTTGTCCTTCGTGCTTCTTAGCTTCTTTTTCTTTGAAAATATTTTTCATGCTTTGATTTAAATCTTTCTTTTGATGTTGGTCCCAATTCGTGGATGGGGTGATGCGTAGATGAGGATTCATGACGTGGTGGGTTGTAGTATTGGCATTGGTTTCATCATAAGGATCCTTCGTGCCCCCTATGTTGACATTTTCTTGAGATGAAGTTTCCCTCGGTATGGTGATAGTAGCACCTTTGTTCTTTAATTCTCCTTGTTTTCAGGTGTCTTGTTCAAAATGCATTCTCTGACAAATGACCATTGTAGATGGCGTTATTCCCATTTGCTGCTCTGCTGACTCCGGAATATCTTGTTCATTCTGACCTATTTCCTTGAGTGAATAATGTTGGATATCTTCATACATGATGTCCTCAGTCTGAATTTGGGATATATCTGATCCTGATGTTGACAATTGAGTTTGACTGTAGGAATCAATAACCTGCTCTTTTTGTGTAACAATGTCAGGAGTAAAGGAATCATGTTTTGAATGAAGATCATCTACGTGTCCATCCAAGGAAAGAATCTCATGGGTAGATGGAGGAGTATGTGATATGTGGATGTGATCATCTTGTATAGATAGGAGGGTGTCCATTATATCATTGTAGTAGCTTGGAGATACAAATTCTTGATCTCGAATGATTTCGAAATTGCTTTCAACATGCTTTGGATCAAGTTCTTGACATGGGTCAATTTCAAAGGATGGATTATCTACAAAGGATTCTTGGACATTGTTATTAGGGAGGATTCCTTCACTATCCACAATCATGAGGTTGAGGGATGTCAGTATGTCTTGGGAAGGACCGTTGCTAAAACTTGGTGATAGATGTTGATCATGCTTTGGAATAAATTCTTGAGATATGTCCTCTAACTCGTTAGGTGATGTAGAGACATTGTCAACACGATCATTGGTGGATGGATCTTGGTTTATGTCAATAGGATCAAATAACATCAACACTCCTTGAAATAGATCTTTGTAGGAGGGGTCTTGATCATGACTAAAAAATGGCTCTTGATGTATGTTGATTTGATCATCAGATGAGGTGGAAACATCTTCAAGGTGTTCATTGATGGATAGATCTTGATTATTGTTTTCAACAATTGTGGTGGGAGTTTGTTGCAATCTTTTTTGAGGGATTAATTCATGCATTTTTTGTTGGTCGTGTTGTTATTATTCTAACAAAGCTTTTTGTTGGGATTCTTGTTGTGCTACTTGTTGATGGATTGCTTGCAATAGTGTCAGGAATTGTGCTTGCGCCTACCAAAATTGGTGTTGGGCTTGTGCTTGAGCCTGTGCTTGTTGGGTTGCTTGTGCTTCTTACACAGCTTGTGTGGCTTGTGTAGCTTGAACGGCTTGTGAAGCTTGTTGGTTTCAAAGCACCTTTTGATGACCGACTTGTCGAGAGGCTTGCAAAATGATGGAGAATGAATTTGTCATGTTGTGTCTTGGCAGTGGTGGTGGTGGATTGGGAATGGTGTTGATTGTTGGGGTTTCTTGAATGGTTGTCATCTTTTGTTGCGATACTGCTGGAAAAATGAGAGGATTTGATATGATGTTTTGCTTTATGATTGGAGTATTGCTCGGATTCGGTTGATTGACAGTTGGTAAATGGAGAAGGCTCATGCCTTGATTGTTTGGTTGATAGATTTGTAAGTTTTGAATTTGATTTAAATCTACCATAGGAAAATATGTTCCAAAATTTAGATTGGAAAAACTCACATTTGTCGTACCATTGAGGTTTGTAGGAGATAATGATCCCCTATATGGATTGTACAAATTAAAGTTTTGAAAATCAATTGGCATTGTAAGGCTTGGATAGTTTGGTTGAATCGGATTACTCATGATGGATGAATCGGGTTTATATTTCATGCTCCTCTTGTGTTGTGATCTTGTTTGGACCATAAAATAGGGATCATTTGATCTTAATCTTTAGGCCCAAAAGAGAAAAACTAGGGAAGTCCCAGGATCAAAAGGGTTGGTGATGGTGATGAGATAAATGGATGATGTGGATGAGTGAAAAAAAATTGAAGAACTTTTTAGGGGTAATGATAAACTTTAGGGCTTGGATTGATTTTGATAGTTTGACTAGGTGTATTAAGTCAAACAAGATGGTAGCGAACTTGTAAATCCTAGGAAGTTGTGTTATCCTAGGGAAAACTCATGCAAGAGAATAGATTGGCTAGTGTGTTAAGCCAACCAAGGTGATTATGAACTAGTAGACCTCAAGAAGTTGCGTTATCCTAGAGGCAATTTTGTTCAAGAGATTTGACCATTTGGCTAGGTATATTAAGCCAAATAGAGTGATATTGATTTAGCCTTTAAGTTTAGCATGAATTATTTTTCTAAAGTTCCCAAAATTTTGCTTGGTGGGATGAGATTGATTGATGGAGAGATGGATGAGAGTGAAGACTTTGATCCTAGACTTTGACCTAGACACGACTCTTTTTTACAAAACCTCGGTATTGAAGAACATGCTATACTTCCTATGTGAGGAAAGCAAACCTTTCAAAAAGCTCAGGATTCTATTGATAATAAAATGCATACAAACTCGGGTTATTCCTTGAAGCCTTCTTTATAGAAATTATACACCAATCTTTCTCTGACTTCAAGGAGCATTTCAAGACGTTGTTCTCGAGCTTTTAGACTAATCCTTTTGAATCTTGGTTTTGGGATTTTGACTTTTCGGGAAATCATTTGATACAACACATGTGGGGTCCAATTTGTCTTTTATCTTTCCTTAGTGAGTTCTTTTTACCAAAAGCACTTTCTTGATTATTGTTCAAACTGCATGTCTAATGTCCTACTTTTTTTTCATCCCACAAGGTCCATTATGTGGAAATCAAGGAAATTAGGGAAAAAATTTCCTACATGACCTTAGTGAAAACAAATGATGATTAAACCCAAGCACTTAGAAACCTCTAAGGATATGATCCCTAGGGAAAGCAAGAGCACTTAGATTTGTCAAAGGATATTTGTTTCCTCCAAGGGCTTTGAAATTCGGAGCTCTTTGTGAATGTTTGTTTTTGAATTGTTTTGAGGACCAAGCAAAGTATTTTTTGATTCCAAGCACACGTACAACCCTACGATGAAGAGAAAATATTTTGTTGGGTTCCCACTTAGACGAATCTAGCTACACATATTCAGTGCGGATGACTAGATGCTTGACCACACAGGATCCCCCTTACAGTACACTCACTTATCGGGTCAGCCAAGCATCAATACCCATGGCATATTTTTCATCTCTACAACAGAACCGCATGTATAACGTGGGGCAGCTTCAAAGGACATGACCTTTTGTACCAACAAAATAGATAAGGATTTGGCCTTTGTTAAACGAGGGTTTTAATTCGATCTTTCTGTTCATGGAGATTAACCCATGCGATGAGAGACCATTGCTGCCCTTCTCATCGGAGCCAACCGTGTGATACTGGATTTTGTTCCAGTACCCACTTTTATATTCCAGCTGGAAATACACTTCTCCTTAGTGTGTTAACGGTACCTCCCTTGGGTGAGTATTTTTTCCCACAAGGCAGGCCCGCTAAGATAAACAAAAGCAAGTTAACATATTCGTAGTTCGATCAACCTTTGTTTAGAAACAAAGGGAGAACACGTGCAATAAGCCTACTCACACTCGCAAAATGTTTTTTTCAATTTTAAACCCAAAATGAAGTGTGGAGGTAATCCTTTTGACAACTTAATATCACAAAAAGACTTTTGATTCTCAAGATCGCCGTGAGGCGCGAGAGAAGCACATACATATTTTAGATGATACTACTTTGTGAAAAGGATTACGAAACATCAAAATACACATGTTCATTTTAATCCTCAAATAAAGAAATGAGTTCTTTTTAAAGCACCAACTTTGAAGTGTGAGAGTTGCCTTGTTCAATTTTTAAACCTTAAACCAAATCTAGTAGATTGTTTCTAAGGTTCTTTTTAAGCTTTTTGAAAACTTTTGAAAAAGAAATTTGTTTGTTCTTTTTAAAATCCCAAAAGAAAAAATTAGCATTTTCTTAGGCATGAAAGTAAACAAATTCCTTTTAAAACAGAATTAAAGATTCTCTAAAAGTGTTAAACAACACTATAGTGTTTAAAAACACTTTATCTGTGATGAAAATGATGCCATGATGAACCTCCTATTTTTCTTTCTCCCTTGTTCTAACCTGCAAAATGACACAAACCAGAGAGTATAAGAAACAACAAACAGGTCAATAGTTTAAAAAATCCAAAAATTCAAAAGGCACATGTTAAAATTTGAATTCTAATTGTTTTATGCGGCATAGTTAGCGGGTGTGGCATAGTTTGGAACAGAATTAGTGCTATATAGCGTCGCGTGGTTGACTAGGTGCGGCACTTTGCAAAAACAGAGAGCGCGATTGCGGCAGAGTTTTGTAGGCGGTGCAGTTTGTGACTTGAAATCCGTGGCCAAGTTTGGGATTTTTGAAAAATTTCGAGCGGGAAAGCTGGTGTGGCGCGATTTGGAGAAAATGTGGTGCGATATGGCACCGCGCCTGAAAATGCGGCGCAATATAGAGTCATGGGACTGGGTGCGGCTAAGTTTGGAACTGCGGATCCGCGGCGAAGTTTGAAGTTTTGAAAATCCTGACGCGGGAAGCAAATGCGGCGCAGTTTGGGTTATCAACGGCGCGATATAGCACCACGCCTACAAATGTGGCGCAATATAGAGCCGTGGACCTGTAACCTGCAAAAGAAAAATGAGAAAAACACAGAATTTTTAAGAAAACGTGATTAAAAATTGCTCAAGCCCTCCTTCTAGCACCAAAATGTGAACCCCTAAACCTGCAATTGCACAAAAACAACAAACAAATCAAGATGTTAGATCATATGCAAGCAAGAATGAAGGATTCCCCATGAAATACATTTACTAAAACTTAAACTAGGAAAATGAAGAACAAGATACAAAAATGCAAGTAAATCCTAATTAAGCAAGCAAACTTGCAATCCCATGGGGGAATTGGTGTCAATTGATTTGTCAAAATTGGCCCTTTCCCAACTCCTAAATTGCAATTTTGATGATGGTGGATTGATCAAATCTCCATGATGAGATTTGAGCATAACCTAGCTATGGAATTGTGAAAATGATGAATATGTGTAATAATGTGCACAAAATTGGCTTTCAATGTCAAGAGAGTAACTTTGCATGAGATTGTGGATGAATAATGAGAAGATAAGTCTTCCATTTATAGATTTGAATTTGGAAGAGAGAGCAATATTTGGGCAATGTGGGACTAACTTTCACCCAATAGCCAAATGCCACTTGTCACCATGTGAATGGTTGATGGTTGTGCACATTTTGGCCAAAGTGTCAATAAATGCAATTAAGTGGAATTTGAAATTGAGGAAATGACATGTGAGAGGGAAAAATGAATGAAATAAATGCCACTTGGCTCAATGCACAAGGACATGTAAGAGGAGTGAATGCTTTGCTAGAAGTACCCATCCACTTGGACTTTATGAGTTCAAATTTGAGGGAATATTCCCTTTTTATGCCATGTGAGGGAAAATAGAGATTTAATAAATGAATTAAATCTATTTTCATGTGCAAGTTGCATTCTCTAGAGGATTTTAGTGATGGGGATTAACTTAATCAAGATTTTGATTAATTTAATGAGAGATTAGTTGATTTGACAATTTTGACTTAAATTGATGAATTGATTTAAATCAGAATTGAGAGGAAATGATTAATTAAATAAATGATTTTGATTTATCTAACTAAAAGGGGAAATGTTAGGTTAAATTAAATAATGTTTAATTTATTTAATTTAATAAGAAGACTTTAGAGACTTTAATCTAATAAAATGATTTATTTAATTAAACAGAGACATAAGGTTAATTATTTTTAAATTGATTAATTTAATCAATGGAGGAGAAAGACTTAATCAAATAAATAATGATTTATTAAATTAAGAGACAAAAGATGATGAAAAGTTGAGTATGATTTAGGAGGAAATGTCGTTAGTAATCAGGATCAAGTGTGCCGAATCAAACTGTACATTTTCCATGTCTACACATCCCTCCAATCCAATTCCTCATCAATCCAAATCACCCCAAACCTCTCCATTCCAATCCTCCATCCAGAAATAAAATCTATACCCCATCCAAATTCTAACTTTCCCTTCATTTTTCTAGTTTAACACGTTTACCTTTTTCTTCAGTGATTTTGCAGTTCAATGCTTTCACATTTTAGCACTTTCACATTTAGATACTTTAAAAATCAACACTTTTACATTTTTATGACATCTTCCTCATCCATTCACCCACATTCTATTCTGACCGATCCCTTCTTGAATCTAAATCCAATTTCATCTTTCATCTTCATCCTTAGGTCCCATTCTTCTAATCCAAAAACTAAATCCAATCCATTATCCTAATTTTCACCCACTTCCAAAATCAAAATCCACTTTATTAACCAACCTTTCATCCATCATCCCCTTCTAATATTCATCTTCATCCAAAATCAATCCCAAATCCTCCTCTTCTCAACATTATCCTACAATCAAATTCGATATCTTTATCTTTTATCCTCATCTTATTACTTCCTCAAACCTTTCTTCCAATCTAGCTTTACATCTAACTTCATCTACAATCTTAGCTCTTCTAAATCTAAATCCCCATTCCAAAGTTGATCAACGTGTTCATATTCTAATCCTACATCAACCATATCTAATAGCTAAATAGTCTTATATTTCATCCATTGCAATCATCTTATCCTAATTTTGAGCTTAATCAAATCCAAATTTGATATTTAATCAATCAAATCCTCCATCTTGTACAACTATCCAATCAAAATCATCCTTATCTAGTCTCTTCTAATACCCTTTCATCCATCCCAATCCCATCCAACATCATGTCTTGTTTCTATACCTCCCCAGCAATGTTTGATGATGATGAGGTTAATTTTTTGACCGAACCAAATATGATCCTATGATGATAAGGAGAGTTTTGTGGACCAGGACGAGATCTCTCCATCCACCATTCCTCAAGTCTAAAAACCTACCAATCCCACTAAATACACTCTCAATCCTAAAGACCTCCTAGATTACCAATATCTTCAACCAAGATAAAGTTTCCTTGGTTAGGTACCTCTTAAGTATTGGGGCCAAACTTCCATCCACCCTATCTCCATAAAATATGAATTCATATTCTATTTCTCATCCTTCCCCTTCCTTTGACAAGGGAAACCAAACATCCATCAAAATTTCCCCTCAAACCTCATACACATCCCAAATCCTCATATCCAAATATTTTTCAATAGCCCCATCCTCATTTTAAACCCATGAATCCATTAAATCCTCAAATTATTATTCCACTTTCTCATCTCCAACATCCTTACAATCCACATCATCCAAATACTACAAATCGACTTCATCCCATATGTTTTATAATTTAATCCAAGAACTATTAGAAAAGAGATTAAATCCCCATGAACAAACAAATTTGCACAATCTTACCATATCATGCATCCACATCCATTCCCTTACCTCCCATCTCCTAAATCTACCAAATTCATCCAATCCCTCAAACACATTGAATCCTTCATCCATAAACATCCAAAATCCTTTTTCCATCCATGTGCACCACTCCAAGATTATATACATGCACTCATTTCTAGTACCAATCTTGTGTCCTCCCTAATTTCCTCTAAACACGTCCAAATATGCTAATCCCTTACTCCAAATCATACTACCATAAATTCCCCTCTAAATCAAGATCAAATGATCCATTCCACTCCATCTCATGATCCCCTTCAATCTCAAGGTCTCCTTTCCATTCCATCTCATGATCCCCTTCCAAATCAAGATCGAAGAATTCCTTCCACTCCATATCATGACCCCCCTTCCATATCAAGGTCCAAAAATTCCTCCTAATACCCTTCATGATCCTAATCCTTCTTAAGATATCATCACCCCTATCCAAGTTATTCATAAACCCCACACTTATCAACTTGGATCATCCATATTTATTTGATCTAATTTCCTCCAATAACCTACAATCCCTTCCACCTCCTACCCTCCTTAAAATGGAGTCACATTTTCAACATGTATCCCATTGGAAATTAGATTTTTCAAAACATATACTATCAAGGAAAAGGGTTAGGCCTCCACAAGAAAAGCATCTTAGAACCCATTCATATAAAAAAATTCAAATTCTCATGGCACACTTCTTTGAACATAAACCGCTTTTTTGACTTTGTGTTCTTTTTGTTCCTACTTGCAAGTTTTAACCACCTCTTTTAAGTCTTGTAGTTTTTTTCATCTCTTAGAGTATATTAAGAGGGTTTTGTTGATGATGTGATCATTTTCTTGGGGTTGATATGGTTGGTAAAATTGATTGTTTAGATTAGGTTATTTATGGTTTGGATTAGGTGGGTAAAGTTGATAGAATCGATTGTTTAGATTAGGTCGATATGGTTCATAGCATCGATTGTTCAAATTAGGTTAATGTGGTTGATAGAATTGATTATTTAGACTAAAAAATTTGGATTTAAATTTGAGTTATTTATTAAAATTATTTAGAATTTCTTTAAATTTATTGGATTCAAGTTGTTTAAATTGATGTCATTTGGGTTTGCATTTGAGTTGTTTTAATATAACTAATTATGTTGGGGTAATTAGGATAATCACTTGATAATTAATTAATTATTAGGTCCCTTATTACTTTATTCACTTGAGCTAAACTTAGGAGTGATTTTTTATTATTAAATTTGACTATTTATAGGTCATCTCAATGCATGAGATTAGGACACTTGTAACAATCTAATCAAATCCTCATCTAGGGTTTCCACTTTTTTCTTTTGTAAGAATTCATTTGTACTTTGTAATCATACATGTATTCACATTCATTATTCAATACATAAGGCATATCAACTACTTGTATGGATCGATCAATTCTCTTTTGGTTGCAGAGAAAATAAGTTGCTTTGATCTCTTGTTTGTGATAGGAATTTCGGTTTCATATTGTTTTGAATTGAGTTTCCTAGGTTATTTGGATTTGAATTGTCTAAATTTGTTAGATTTGAACTTTTATTGTTTAGATTATTTTAATTGTTCAAGTTTTTTTGGTTGATATAGGTATAATATCCATTGTTGTTATGCATATGCATATTAGTAGTGGCATGGTCTTAACTCATGACAAGGTTGTATCCTAGAGGTAATGGATCTCCTAATTCTAAGAGGTGACTAAAGATATTATGTTTAATCATTAGTATCAATTTGTTAAGGCAAGTCCTCACTCATAATCAAAGTTATGATATCCATGGGAAAATTCATCTTTGTATAGGGAATCACTATCACTATTGTTATCATTTTGGTTTCTATTATTTTGAGAGGACCCCCTAACAATATAAGGAATTTTCACACATGGGGGTTCCTGGAGAAAGGGCACTCTTCATTGAATTTCATGTTATATTTTTCTTCACTTCTAGTTATGTGGTATCAAATTATCTGTAATATTGGCTATGCTCAAGTTTAATACAAAGGGAAATACAAAGAAGACACAACAACCTAAATTATTCAAGTGGGTTTGTTTTTCTTGTGAGCCCATCAATATATCAAACTTCGTCATACATTGTGTTAGAAAAATATTGTCGAGCACCAATTACAAAGGATTAAGACCATTCCCATAGCTAACTATTTTATTTCCAAAGAAATGTATTGAATAAATTATTGGTGCTAACATCTTATTAGTGCATCACAACTTACAAATGGTCAATAGTCTCTTAATCTAGGCTTAATAAATCTCAACCAGGGGAGTCCTCAATATACCTTGCAGTAACAAAGGCCCGAGTTTGTGATACAAGGGTGTTGCTTAATGAATTCTCTCAAGGTAACTTCCCTCCTCCTTAACTTGTAAAATTATAATACAGATGTTAGCTTATCTTGAAATAGTAGCTCCTCCAAGGAATTTATAAAGATCGTTGAAACATGGGGTTTCTAGAATAATAAAATAAAAAGGAATAGTTTCTTTTGATTCTCAAGATCACATGAAGTGAAAAAGAAGAGAATATGTAAACTACTCTTGGGTAACACACGTGATTAGGTTTATTTTGATTCTTAGGATCATGTAAAGTGTAAGAGAAGAGTATATACAAACCACCCTTAGGTGACATAAGTGATTAGGTTTCTTTTGATTCTCAAGATCACCTAAAGTACAAGAGAAAAACATATGCAATCCTAACCACAAAAGTACACATATATCAAAAAATAATTGAATTTTTTTTATAATTTGATTTTGATAAGAAATCCCTAAAAAAATGAATTAACAATTTGAAATCAAGTCTAAAAGGAACACAATCTACTGAGAGGGGGGTGAATCAGTAGATCTACTTAATTCAAAATTCTCAACTTCAACACTAATTAACAGATCATACAACTTGGAACTTTTGCTACAATTATTAGAATATATGATTCTACTCAGCAAAACCCACATAAGAAATTAAAACATGAAAGAATAAATCACACACATGAACACCAGATATACATGGAAATCCAAGATGGGAAAAACCAAGATGAAAAAAATTGCTTGGATCTACTGTCCAAATCCAGCCTCACAATGCAAATATATGCAAGTGAATTTTACACACTAAAGTAGGCACCAACCCACCGAAGACACCAATCCCCTAGTGTATCTATAGGAACCAACCTATTGGAGACACCAATCACCAAATGAAACAATACAATAGGTAGAACAACAATCCTATCGAAATACAATGATAAAGCTTGTGGATCTTCAAAGTAACTCAACACGTGCCAAAGTCGTAGTTGACACTCTTCCTTACTATATATGATCTTTTGATACTAGCACACTCTCTTTTCTTCACACTCCTATTGAAAAAAATGAAGAAGGATCCCCTTAATGTGTTGTCATTGATGTCAACATTGATTGTTGATATCTACATTAAATCTGATGAACCAAGAGGATTCGGTAATGGAGATACTTTGATCCGTTATTTTGGTCCACACTCTCTCATATGATAAGATCTACTTATGCAGTGCTAGTATGTTGTTCTTGATTGTTATTTGCATCTATGTTCAATATTTCAGTTGGTTTGGATGTATAGTTTGAAAAATGTAAGTGACAGTAGTTCGACATATAGTTTTTGGCTATGTACAGTGTGAGTGGGTATGTGTAAATTGGTCCACGCTCCTTCGGTGATAAGATTTAGACTTTGCAATTTTGAGAGATTTCTTACAGATTTCAACACATTGTATATTCTAGATGGTGCATGATTATGTGGTCAAATTGATCGTTGGTGTTGATCAGTTAGCATATTTTGTGATTAGGTCTATTTCCTGCTCGACCTAATGCTTGGTGTGTGTTGCAATGATTAAATATGTATTGTGGATGTTATTGAGATCTTTTTTAGGTCCATGTCAACCTAAATTGAGTATTTCATGCTTTGGTTTAAGCACAAATATTTTTTGGTTCAAGTGTGGAGCCAACAAGGTAATTTTGATTTGATTTAGGGTTACATCTAATTAGGCCAACCTAATTGATGTATGCGGATGAATTGGGTATATAAATAAGAAATTTTTGAGGCTGTAGAAGATATGATATATGCAAGTATGCAAATTTTGTATGTGCATGATCCGAACAGTAGCAAATATATTGTGAATATTGAGCGACTGTAAAGAAGAGCAGTGGTTTATATTATGTATCTGATGACGTGCATAAAGTCAATTTATTGAGCTTCAAAGAACTGAATTCAACATAAGGAAGGTGCATTTTGTATCAGTTCACATCTTGGTTGTGTGGCCTTTCTATCTTCTATCTATCTTTATTTTTGTGGTTGTGATCCCTATTAGACAGTGTGTCCTGGTAGTGAGCCTTTTTTGTAATATCTTATAGCCAATTATAATATATTGTGAGCTAACCCTCACTATGGTTTTTCCATTTTTGGGTTTTCCATGTTAAAATATCGGTGTTCATGTGTTATGTGATCTTGTGATTGTTTCATGCTTTCATTCATTATTACTATTGGATGTGTTTTATTAATTGGATGGATTATGATCAAAAGGTTTAATGGAATACTAATTCACCCCCCTCTCAATATTCTAGGTGCTCAACAACTTCCTCACCAATGACCAACTCTTCTTCACACTGGTGTAATTCTAATTCATGTTGTGGCATCTAGATACCTCGTAATGCATCTAAAAATTTGAAATATATAGATGGCATTACATTAACACTCTTCCATGTTGGCCAAGTATTCACAAAGAGCTAGGATAACATAAGGTGGACCTAACTTCAAATTACATGAAGCGTGTAGCAAGTTGGTCCAAAATCAAATTTCTTGTTGCCAATAGAATATGGTGTCGTACGCTACCACATGGACCTTAATAAGGTCCTATCCTAACACCACATGCCATATTTGAATTATACACACTACTAGCCATTATCGCACATGCCTTGAACTTCAACTGGTTTACAGAAAATAACAAAAAAGCCTTCTGTCAGTTCAAACTTCTTGCATACTGAACATATCCTCCAAAAACTTAGAAAACTGATAGAACTAGTTTAAACATACTCTCCTTCCAAATTGCAAAGCAAAACTAAATTTTTGAAAGAAATGGTGACCACATTTGTATTGCTAGAGAGATATCTTTTCCCAAAAGATATCCTTGTGCAGAATTTGGACCACTACAATCATACTAACTGCATACTCTGCATGGAATATTAAGCATACAATACACACCATCTCCTAGAAAGGCAGTCACGTCTCAATAAAACTTGATTTAGTGATATGATTGATGAAATTTCTTCATGATTAACACTTCCTGATACTCAGCATGCTTCAGGAACTTTAATTCAAGGGGAATATAATGATAATTCTAGTACTCCTACAATATTTTTCATTCTTGACAACCTTGAGATCAATGGAATTTCTGATAGCCTTGATAGCCTTTGACATCAATACAAACTTTTGGGCCACCAAAAAGAATTGATAAAATGAATTTTTGGGCCACCAAACCATCTGACAACACATGAGGATGTTTACTCCCCCTTAGAATGATTTCTTCTCTATATCATTTTCACTCTCTCTCCCCCTTTGGAAGATGTAGCATTTTGAGTCCACTTTCTTTCTAAGAAATTTAGCATTTTGAGCTCACTCTCTCCCCTTTTGACATCAATGGAAAGGGTAAGAAAATCACGTTCTCCCTCTTTCTTCATTTTTTTTTACCCTGCACAATCCAAAAACTTGTTTCTCAAAAGGACTCCCCCTGAGTCCATGCCTCTTTGCCTCTGAAAATACTCCACAAGACCACCAATACTTCTTGTGGCAAGGAGACCAAGCTCCCCCTCAACATGTGCTTCCTCTTGATTCAAGAAGAGGGAGAAACAACTCCCAACTTATGCCGGAGAAACTCAAATGTCACCTTAGGAAGTGGCTTTGTGAGTATATTTTCTACTTGCTCCTTTGTCTCAACATACTCCAACTTTACCTCATCTACATCCTTCTTCCTTACAAAAGGATACTTGATTGCAATGTGTTTTTTCCTTGAGTACATTACTGGATTCTTTAAAATTTGTATGGCATTGGTGTTATCACAAAGAATAGAGAAAGGTTGATCAAACTCAATCTTCATTTCCTTCAAGTTCTACTTCATTCAAAACACCTGAGTGCATCATGATGTTGTAGCAATTAATTATGTGTTTGTTTTATATAAAGAAACTGATTCCTATTTCTTTCTCAACTAGGACACCAAAATGTCACCAAGAAAGAATGATCATCCACTTGCGCTCTTCTGGTCATCAATGCATCCTACCCAATCTATATTTATGTATGCAGTTAAAGTGAATTTTTTAGTCTTTGGATACCATAGTCCAAAATCCTCAGTAGCCTTTAAATACATGAATATCCTCTTCACTGCTTTAACATGATTTTCTTTAGGTGCTACCTAAAATATAGCAACCATTCCAACTGCTTGTGTTATATTCATTCTAGATGTTGTCACATACAACAAACTGCCAATCATAGGTCTATACAATTTATGATCTACTAGATTAGATTCATCATCTTTACTTAAATTTCATCTTGTAACCATAGGTTCTCCAACCGGTTTGTAATCTTCCATCCTAAATTTAGTTGGCATCTCCTTTATGTACTTGTGCTGAGAAATGAAAATTCCTTTTTCTGATTGTGCAATTTGTAGCCCAAGAAAGAAAGATAATTCTCCTAGCATAGACATTTCAAACTCATTTTGCATTTCCTTCAGAAACTCCTTACACATGTCATCACTGCTACCACCAAAAATGATATCATCTACATAGACCACAACTATCTGCAATTGATCTCCTTCTATTTTTATAAACAAATTGTTATTTGCACATCCTCTTTAGAACCCTTGCTACTGAAAGTATCCATCCAACCTTGAATACCAAGCTTTGGGAGCTTGTTTGAGCCCATACAATGCTTTCTTCAATTAGCACACATAATATGAATTGTCAGATCATGGAAACCCTTTTGGTTGTTCAATGCAAACCTCTTCTTCTAACTGTCCATTTAAGAATGTTGACTTTACATCCATCTAAAATACTTTGAAGTTCTTGAATGTTGAAAGAGCTAAAAACATCCTAATCGCCTCCAGTCTTGCCATCAAAGAAAATGTCTCTTCAAAATATATGCCTTCAACCTAAGCATACCCTTTACACACAAGTATTGCCTTATTCTGGATCACTTCACCTTATTCATTTATCTTGTTTTTGAAAACTTACTTGGTTCCAATCACATTCTTTCCTTTAGGTCTTTGGACAAGTTCCCAAGTTTCATTCTTCATGATCTAATTCAATTATTCCTCCATAGCTTCTATCCAACCTTTCTCTTTGCTTGCTTCTTTATAGGACTTAGGCTCTATCTTTGATAGTAATTAAAATTGTACTTGATCACTTCCTCTCTCAAGTATCTTCTGATTTTGAACCCCATTGTCTTTGTCTCCTATAATCTAGTCTTCATAATGATGCACAGTGAGACAAATTTGTCCATTCAACTCACTTAGGTGATATATATCACTACCTATCATACTTCCTTCTGCAATCAATTTACCAGTGCTTGATTCCCTGATTTCACAGCCTTCAACACTAAAATATAGCTTATAAGCCTTCACACATTTGAAAGAAACTTAAAATATTATGATTTAAACCTTTAACATACAAAACATCATGTGTCTTTGTTCTACCACCATAAGACTTAAAGTACCCTTACCAAAAAAATTGGCAATAGAATTATTTCCAAGAGTAAACAAACCACCTGTAAATTTCTTGAAATCCATGAACTTACTTTTATCTCTAGTTATGTGGCTAGAGAAACCGTTATCTATGATCCATAGGTTCTCCTTCTAAGCATGTAAAGCAATTTGAGTGATCATTGAATTTTCTGACTTCTTTTCTTCAGGAACCTTCTTCTAGACTTTATTTGATTCATGACTTCTACTTTTTGATCATTTTCTTCCACTTTCAAGTATAGGATGACTCACAAAATTACTTCTACAGTTCCTTGAAATGTGTCCAAAATTGTTGCACTTGAAACAAATGATATTGAAATTATACAGAGGTACAAATGCATTGTTGTTGAAAAATTTATTTCCTCTTATCAGAGCTCTTCTATAGTCCACAGCCTTATGACCAAATTTATTTCAATTAAAACAATAACCAGAGAAAGGAAAATTGAACCCGGTATTGTATCCTTTTCTTTTGAATCTTCTTGTTTTTTTCTACACTTGAATAAATCCATCATTTTATGTCTTTCTTTCATCACTTGCCATGATTCTTTCAGATCTTGAACTTCTTGAGCCTAATACTTATGTACTTTCCTTAGTAGACTTCAAAGACTATTCTATCACCTTGTTCTTTTGATCATCAAAACCTATTCCGATTTTGACATGGGGAGCTCTTTGACTTCCCAATATATGATCGAGGGTTTCAATACTCTTACCAAACTTCCGTTGTAGTTGTTGATTTACTTTCTCAATCCCTTTTCCTAATATCACTATTTTTGCTTCCAACTTCTCACACTCATCTCTTGAAAGAAACTTTTTTGCCAGAAATTCTTCAATCCGTTTTGCTTCATCTTTTTGGGTCTTCAAATCAACAATCATCTTTTCTTCTTTCATCAAATCTTGAGATACTTTTTCTTTAGCCTTCACTTCTTCTACAATTCTATTATTTAGCCATTTGATTTCTTTTCCAACACACATCAATTCTTCCACAAGATCTACTTCATCTTCATTATTATGGAATCCATTTCAACATCTTCTTTAGCAGTCTTAAAAGCCATGAACACAACTTCATCTTTTTCATCTCCAAAGATATTTTCATCTTCTTCTTCAGTGGAATAGTCTTCTTCTTCATTGGTGTAGAAACTCTTATGTTTCCTTTGACCTTTATACCTTCTCTGAAATGATTTCTTTCCATTCCTTTTCTCAACATTGTTAGAACCCTTATAGGGACACTTAACCATAAAATGTCCTATTTCACCATAATTGAAACACTTAAAAGGTAACTTTCCTTTGTACTTACCGGAACCTCTTTGTAGATTTCTAACAAAATTTACTTCTTTCAAATCTAATCCAATATCAGAATCTTGATCAAACTCCTTCCTAGATACTCTGAATGCAGCCTCTTTCCTTATTAAATCTTCACTTTCAAATCTCATCTCAAATGCAGTTAGAATTTCATTTAGTTCAATCAACTTCAAAGCATTCAGATCCTTAGCTTCTTCAATAGCAGACTTTAGAATCAAACCTTATAGGGAAAGATCTGAGTATCTTTTTCACAACATTCTTTTCATTCAAATTCTCACCATGACTTTGGATAGAATTGACAACTTCATCAACTCAGAGCAGGAATGTAGCAATATTCTCATCTTCTCTCATCCTCAAACCTTCAAATTGAGATCTATAAGCTTGCAAATTTTCCTCTTTGACTTTTTCATCAGCTTCATAAATAGTCTATAATTTATCCCATATATCATTTACTATTTTGTGCTGCATTACTTTCACAAATTTAGAATAAGTCAATCCACAGAAAATAGTATTCCTTACCTTAGCATTGAGTTCACAAGCCCTCTTTCCAGCCTAATCCCTAGGAGGATTTTCAAGAGTTTCATATCCTTCTACTACTGACATCCAAATGCCCATTCCTAAAGCCATCAACTAGGACTCCATGCTAACTTTCCAAAATGCAAAATTTGATCCATCAAGGATTGGTGCTTTATTTTTAGAGAATCCTTCTTGTGCCATCCCAGACCTACCTTAATCCATTAGAATTATTTAAAGGAACTTGGATCCAATACCAATTGAAGGGCACACAATCTACTGAGAGTTGGGGTGAATCAATAGATCTAATTAATTCAAAATTATCAACTTCAACAATGATTAACAAATCATACAACTTATAAATTTTTCTACAGTTATCAGAATATATGATTCTACTCATAAAATCCCACATAAGCAGTTAAAACATGAAAGCATAAAGCACACACATGAACACCAAATATACATGGAAACCCAAAATGGGAAAAACCACAGTGAGAACATCTGCTTAGATCTATTGTCCAAATCCAACCTCACAAAGCAAAAATACATAAGTGAATTTAATACACTAAAGTAGGCACCAACCTACCAAATACATTGATCCCCTAATGAATCTATAGGCACCAACCTACTGAAGACACCAGTCCTTAAATGAAACAATACAATAGGTAGAACACCAATCCTACCGAAATACAATGATAAAGCTTGCAGATCTTCAAAGTAACTCAACACATGCTAGAGTCACAGTTAACACTCTTCCTTACTGTATATGATTTTTTTATATTGGTGCACTCTCTTTTCTTCACACGTCTTCACCAATGATCAACTCTTCTTCACATAGGTGTAATTATAATTCATGCAATCACATTTGGATACCTTACAATGCATTTGAACATTTGAAATATATGTGTGGCATTACATTAATACTCTTCCATGTCGGTCGAGGATCCAAAAAGAGCCAAGGCGACATAAGGTGGACCTAAATTCAAATTGCATGAAACATGTAGTAATTCAATCCAAAATCAAATTTATTTCTACCAATAGAACATGATGTCGTGTGCTACCACGTGGACCTTAACCAAGTCCTATCCTAACACACATACAAGATTTGAATTCTACACACTACTAGTCGTTACTGCATATGCCTTAAACTTCAACCGGTTTACAGACAAGAATAGATAGCCTTCTGTCACTTCAAACTTCTTGCATACTAAACATATCCTTCAGAAACTCGAAAAAATGATAGAAATAGTTTGGGCATACTCTCCTTCCAAATCGCAGAGAAAAACTACATTTCTAAAAGAAATGTTGACCATATTTGTATTACTAGAGAAATCTCTTTGCCCAAAATATATCCTTGTGTAGACTTCCAAACCACCACAATCATACTGACTATATAATTTGCATGGTATATTAGGCATACAGTACACACCATCTCCTAGAAAGGAAGTCATGTCTCAATAAAACTTGATTTAGTGATATGATTGTTGAGACAACTTCTTCATGATTAACACCTCCTCATACACATCATTCTTCTAGAACTTTTAATTCAATGGGAATATAATGATAATTTTGGTACTCCTATAATATTTTTCATTCTTGACAACCTTGACGTCAATGAAATTTTGACAACCTTGCCACCATTTGACATCAATGACAACCTATGTTCAAAAAAGTCTTATCCTGTAATGATGGTTTCACTCAAAGAAGGTTAGCAATAGAAACACAGTCCTTATAACATTAGATAGAAAATAAATTTGTAAAACTAAAAATGGTACCAATATATTCCTTTAAATTTTTGATGAATTTTGAAAAAAAATTGATAAATTTTGATTTTGTATGCAAAAGTTATGTTAGTCACAAAAAATGCAAAAATGGTTTCCAATTGAAATTTCTAATGCTTGTGGCCAAATCTACAAAAATTACATGTACTACTATTAATTTCTCACAACCAACTTTTCAACACCTATAAAAATGCAAAAAATTGACTTCATGGCAAAAAGTTATGCTTCATAAAAACATCTACTCATTTATATAAGAAAAAATAATCTTCCCACTATGCTAGTGGTTGGCTAGCAACACCATTCCCTAAGTTGGGTAGCAATAGCTCAAATGCATTAGGTGGTGCATTGATGGAGGGAGACACCTCGGTCAAATAATAATAGTCAATTTTAGGGTGCACCAACAAAGGGAAAATGTGTCGCTATCTAGGATTTAAGCCCCCTTGACTTGGCTGCAACCATGGGCCTTGAACCCCATGTGACCAAGGGTTGGGTAGGCCAAAAAATTTAAATTAGAAAAAAACTTGTACCAACTATGTTAGAGTCACTCAAGGACTCAAGCCTCCAAGATCATCTACAAAAACCAAAACAACCTTCTACAAGAGGGAAAAGCAAGAACATGAAATTGCAACAATGGATGCAAGATATGGCCAATATGCAATACTCAAGATTGCAATAATATATTGGACTTACACAACTAAAAGTTATCTCAACTGGGTGAACTAAATTGAGTTACAATGTACATATGAATCCTTGCTTATATAGGCAAGGGTGATGATGTACCAACATTAAATGATTGCCATAATTAAATAGCATGAGCCAATATTAAATAACCTAGGACACAAGTATTAAATAAAATCCAACTAGATAAGACAAGTGACAACTAATGCTTAACTAGAAATATTCCCCCTAATTAATGCTAACTAGAAAGATCCTCCTAGGACCTAAGTGGACTTAACAATGTATATAGGACCTAGATAGGTAAAAACACATATTTACACCAACACACCCCCTTAAGTACAACTTAAGGAGTCAATTATTACGCAAATGACACAAATATGGGTCTCAACTACAAGGCCATTTTAGGTACCCATGTACATATGCAAATGCAATCTCTCACAAACGAAAAGAAGGAGAAAACCCAATGGGGTAAAAATCCTCCCCAAAAGAGAGAAAAGATACAAAATACTCTCAATGATGCATGAGAGGGACAAAACCCCATCTGAGGAAAATGACCCCCCCCATAAGAGAGAAGAAGAGAGACCATGCATCCCCCCTCAATGGTGAGCCTCTTGCAACGATAGAAGATCGAAAGTGAATGTTGAAGATGATCCAATCTTGTCGAACAACATTCCTCCCCTTAGGAAGAAACAAAACCAATATGATATGCATGATGTCTTCCCATTCCGAAAAGGAACATGAGGGAAGAAGAATGATATGTGATGTCTTTGAACTACACTCAAGTGTCTCCATGTCGATATCGAAAGCTAACAAACTCCAAAAAGGCGTTCTAGGCCACACAACTAAGGATGTCAATCCAGAACCTCCTAGAAACAGATGTAGAACACACTCCAAATACAAAGATGTCTCCTTTGAAGAAGCCTCCTCCAAATTTTCTCCAAAAGTATCCATACTCATATTAAGCTGCAAAGAGTGATCATGTAGAGAATGAACAAGAGGGTTAGAGAATTCCCTCGCAACAACTAAAGAATAATCATCTCCACCAAAGAGAAGATATATGAAATCAATTGTGTCTCCCAAATATGAAATGTGAGACTCAACAAACAACCCACCAATGTCTATCAAGTATGCATCCCCAGTAGATGTACATGAAAGATGATGTAGATCCTACTACATTAAATCACAAGAGGCCAAACCTATGTCAATATGACCATCATCAAATGTAATAGAAGATGGAGGAGATGAAAAGAAAGACTCAATAATGGGATTGGATGTAAGAACACCCAATTTCAAGAAGCCAAATGTCTCCTTTGAATCATGATTCACGCTAAAAGTGTGATCAACGACCAAAGGAACAATGTCATCATCAAGAGAAAAATTTTGTAAAGGTATACAACCGAGATGAATGATCAACCATCTCAATAGCAATAATATCTCTACTCTTTGAGTCTTGAATGATGATAGAATCAAGAGTGAACTCCATATTCCTCCCATCTTCACCATGTGTAATCTAATATATGGAAAGAAGATTTTTCATCAAATGAGTAACACACAAAACATCCTGGAAAGTGTTTTCCCCAAAACTAATAGAACCCTTCCCAAGTACACTCATGTACATGTATTATTTCCCATCAAAATAGGAGACGTATTACAAGGCTCAAAATAAGAGAATATAGATTGTGAAGATGACATATGATGAGATGCTCCTAAATCTAGAATCCATCTCCCTGATCCTAGACCCAAAAAAGCACAAAGAGTTGTAGTTGTAGTCTGAGTTTTGTCCTTTTTAGACTGTTTTGGAGAAGAAGAAGAAGAAGGTGACTTGCACATTCTAGAAGGAAAATCAATCTTATTCTTTTTGAGAATATGCTTCAACTCATCAATATCCTTCGTGTAACAAGAATGTTCATCATACCCAAACCACTTGTAATACGAACAAGTAGACTTATCCTTCTTAGATGATTTATTTGAGGAAGAGGATGTATTCTTTGGTTGATCTAAATTTGGATTGTTCTTTGATTTATTTTGCTTCTTATCAGTGCTATCTGATTCTTTCACCTAACTAGATAACAATTCCTAAGATTTAGAAGACGAGATGAAACCCATTGAGATAATATTTTGTTGCTCATGTATCAACATCTCAAAAAATGATGCAAATGATGGTGCAGTATATACAGACCCCATAGTCAACCTATGAGTATGAAAGCTAAAATAAAATCAGTATAATCAGAACCAAGTTTGTTCAATTAATTGTAGACCAACTGAATATCCTTCTTATCAATTACACATACTTTACATTTCTCCCTTAGATCATTAACCCTAGTGATGTAGTCATGGATGTTGTCTAATTTCTTAGGATCAAGGATCATTAATTCATTATTGATTTGATAGCCTCTAGCTTTATCTGTAGAACCACATAATTTTTTCAATTTGTCCCAAGCCTCATGAGAATTCTTGTATGATTCAATCTAGAACAAGAAATCTTGAGAAACTAGTTTATGAAGACATCCAAGAGCTTTGGTATGTTCAATCATCAATTTAATCTTTTTCTCAACATTAGTAGGTTTGGGTACCTTATTTTCAACATATAAAGAGTGACCTTAATTCATCAATATACTCCATGCATGTTGATGCCATGTTGAATATTTATATGATGTTAGCAAAGAAACCTTGGAATGATCTATGAAAATGAAAGAGCACAAGAAAACAGATAAAAATAATGCACCAAGAGACCCCCAACCAATCAATCAGTAATCCCCCCAATAATATGTGTGGAACTTTATATGTAGTGTGTTTACAATGCCAAAAATGTGTTCCAGATTTACAATGCCAAGATGGATCAAATATGGAAAAGTTACAACAAGATCTTAGAAAATTGAAGGTAACCTCTCCCAATATGATCTATGTTGAAAATGAAGCCTTCCCAAGTGGACAAAACTTCTCCAAAATGCAGTATGTCCAAGTAACCAACCAAAATGCAAAATTGCACAAATTTGAATAAAAATTGCATGGTGTTGAATCTAGAAAAAGTTCATGAATAGAAATGTAGAGCTCCTCAATACCATTACAATGATGCAAGAATCATGAAAATCGAAGATTGTGGCAAAAATTTATGAGCTCAGGAGTCCAAAAGAGAAAATCTAACTTCAACCAGAAATAAAATTCTCCTAAGGAAAAATCTAAAAAAATGGCTTGCACCACTATAAAGTGCTTGGAACCAGATTTCTGTCAATATCTCATTTGCAAATTTTTGACACCTGAGCGGAATGTTATGGCTCGGAGAAAAAAATTTCCCTTTTAGGGCCTTCAGGGGATCAAATAAGCAACTAGGGCACTAGAAATTCAGGTGCTTGAGCATCAATATGACAGCCCGCTACAAGATTTTTTTAGAATATATATATAGTTATCGCTCGGCAGTGATGGGGTGGCCCTTTGGTGGTAGTTGGGGTCGCGTCGCCCCTTCACTTCATCTGAAGATTCCCAGTCAAAATAAAAAAAATGACAGCTAAAAATAATTTAAATAGCAAATTCAAAATTTAATATTAAAAAATTTTCTTTCATACCTTTTGTCGACGTAATTTGTACCTCCTCAGACGCAAGCTGATGCAGAAACCAAGTACGATATAGAGAATATTCTCTACAGAATATGCATCGAATATGTTGAAAAAATGTTGACTGCGCAGACCAATAATGTGAGGACCTAGGCACAGTATGAACCATATGCCCCGTGTTGATCTGTACAACTATACAGATGAAAATGGAAAATTTCGAACAAACCCTCAAAAATGGCTCCGAAAAAAATCACCCAAATATTAAGTATTTTATTTGAAAATAGGGTTTTTGGGCCTTCAAGACTCATTCATGTTTGTTTTGCCCCAATGTTCACCTTGCAAAATCTCAAGCTTGAATCACCCTTAAATTTGAGAAGGGGTTTTACAATTTTGAAGCTCTAATACCATGTTAGAGTCACTCAAGGACTCAAGCCTCCAAGATCATGTACAAAAATCAAAAACAACCTTCTACAAGAGGGAAAATAAAGAACATGAAATTGTATCAATGAATGCAAGATATGGCCAATATGCAATACTCAAGGTTACAATAATATATTTGACTTACACAACTGAAAATTATCTCAATTGAGTGAACTCAACTGAGTTATAATGTACATATGAAGCCTTGCTTATATAGGCAAGGGTGATGATGTACCAACATTAAATTGTCATGTCATAATTAAATGACATGAGCCAATATTAAATAACCTAAGACATAAGCATTAAATAAAATCCAACCAGATAAGATAAGTGACAACTAATGCTTAACAAGAAAGATTCCCCCCTAATTAATGCTAACTAGAAAGATTCCCTCCTAGGACCTAAGTGGACTTAACAATGTAAATAGGACCTAGATAGGTAAAACAACTATTTACACCAACAAACTATACCTTGCTAACACAAGTGTGACATAGACAAAGAAGATGTTATATAATATTTTATAGATCAGAAATCTAGTAAGCACCAACAATGTTACAATTTGTACAAACCATATGGAAACTACATGAATGGTATGAAATATTTAAAAATTCAAATTTATGCAAAAACCCTAGAAAATTCTCAAAAACACATTAGTGCTAGGACCTATTGAGTTATATATGGAATTATAAGTTTTTGGGCCTTCTAGATTGAACCATGAGGTTTAGTTTTCTCTAGGATGCACTTTATAAAAATTCTTCACCAAATCACTCCAACTTTGAGAAGAGGGAAGGGCCAGCAAAATCAAGCTTAAAAGATTCTATAAAACTAAGATTTTTTAAGGACCAAGGGATCCCAGAAAATGTGCCATAATGTATGGGCAAGATCTAGAATGAATAAAATGGAGTCCAAAATAGTAACAAACCCCTATTCTAAATAAAAAATTACCTTTAAATTGAGTATAATAAAGATCAAATCAAATTATTCCCTTCACTTACCAAAGAAAGAGATCTCCTTTGTTGAGTGGATTTACTTATGGATATGAGTGATGTGTTTTCTCTTTGGATTCTTCAAAATCTTGATAACATGTACCTGTATGTGTATAGTTGATGTGTCTTGATGTGTGATGGATTTGTTGGTGTGAATAAGGTGTTTTACCTAACTAGTTCTACTAGTAGGTCATATTCACATGCTAAGTTTACTGAGGTCCTAAGAATATTTCTAGAAGTCTTATTTGTCATTAGATCTTATCTTATGTCATTTACTTTTTGTGTCCCAGCTCATTTAATATTATTTGTCTCATGTCATAGGATTAAGGCACTTTTCATGATCTTGTCTAATCCTATCTCTCACCTTGCCTATATAAGCAAGGTATCTTGTACATTTGAATCATAGGGGATGTGCTATGATTGACCCATTATTGATCATTGTAAATTATTGTATTCATAATCAATCAAGCTATTCCCTTTCCATGCTCTATTGTGGAAGGATATATTTTGTGTAGGTGATCCTGGGCTGTGGGAGCTCACTATTAGCTCCTTGGAGTTCAATATCAACTCCCATAGGATTCTCATAAATTTTCTCTTTGATATGTACCTAAGTATGAGAGAGCGTGAGCTTGAGATCACATAGGAGTAATGAAAGATTTGAGAGCTTAATTTATAGGTACTTGAGTGAAGATGTGGATGGCTATGATTAAATGATGAATGGTGGATTCTATTCACTTAGGAAATTAGATCACATGCAAAGGGACACTTTTTACATTAGTTTAATTTAATTATTGTGGATGGATGATGTGGACCTACTTATTTGAATTTTGGAGGGATAATTTTATTTATTTAGTTTAAGCGGGTGAGAGTGGACTAATTGTATTCAATTTAATAATGGGTGAAGTGGATTTAATTTATTTAATAATTAAATAGAACTTTAATTGATTTAAAAATAAGGTGGGAGTGAATAATTTATTTAATTTAGATAATTAATGGCATGAATTATGGATGAAATTAATTAGTTATTAAAAAATAATTATTGTGATGAGGTAAGTTTTAGGTGTATAGGGTGCCCAAGTGTAGTTGTTGTCTCTAAGTGTGTACTTAGTTGCCTTGTTATAATTATTGCTTGTTAATGAGTGGTTGGTCGTCCAAGTGTGATCATCCCCTCTTGGTGTGTGATTGGCCACCCAATTGAGCTAGTCTCTCATTGAATAATAGTACTAATATATTTAGGTGTCTCTTGAGATTTATATTGAAATAGAAGGGAGGAACTCCCCTTTATGGCATCCACCAAGCTCAACCAACCTAAAAATCTCAACTTACCAGTAATAAAAATTAATTATATAAATATTACTTAATTATATATAATATTTATATATTTAAATTATCTCTTGAAATATCATGTCATGTGTAAATATTTAAAATATAATATAATGTAAAAGATAATTTAATAAATTTAATTATACATACAATTATTAATTATTATTTTTTTTTTTAAAAGGGGTAAAATTTTTATTCAATTAAATCCAAAGTACAAGGCAAAGGCCAGGGGCCCACCAGACCAAGACCACCACCAAAACAACCAACAACAACATTACATATTCTTGTCTTCCACTAATAACCTCTCCAAGGTCCCAAGATAATCAGAAGGTAACTCCTCCCTTCCACTAATATCCCAGCCACCCACATTCTCAGAGGCCCACTTCGCCAAACAATCAACCACTCTGTTCCATTCTCTAGGGATATGACAAAAGGAGACAAAATCCAAGGAACTGCATAGACTCAGAATTTGTCTGACCACAGAGGCTAATTGCCAACTAACATCATCCAAACTCTGGTTGTTCAGCATATCCACAACAACTGAGAATCAGACTCACAAATGATCCTCCTCTAGCCTAAAGAGCATCCACGCTCAACTCCAATCTTAATAGCAAGGGCCTCCATCAGATTATTAGAGTGCTGACCTTTTTAAATAAATAAGAAAAAAAGCGCACCACCATCATTACCTCTACCAATACCCCCAACACCAGCATGACCAAGGTTCCCACGAGAAGAACCATTAGTATTAATCTTTAGGACCCCCACTCGGGGAGGCATCCACCTCCCATCCCGACAAACCCATTGCCTGACATGACAGGGTCTTCTTCCAGCAATGCTTCCCCTTCTACTATCCCCCAAGTTCAAATTCGCAAAATAGCAAGATCACCAGGATCAGTATTTTCAGACATATCACACTTAGCAGAAATAGTCTCCTAAAGCCTGCTAATTATCTTCTTCCACAGTTGAAAGCTTCCCGATTTGGAGCCACAAAAAACTCTACGGTTCCTCTCCAGCCAAAGGTTCCAAAGAATGAAAATAGGCCCAACAGACCAGGCCACCTGCAGGAAAGAACTCTTCGTTGGAGGCCTTCCCAAACTCTCCCAAAATTCAATTAGGGAGGTAGCATGAATACAACCATGATGCCAAGCCTCCCACCATCTATGCCATATCTCTCTAGAAAAAGGGCAAAGAAAGAACAAGTGGGAGGTACATTCCTCACTGTGCGAACAAAGGAAGCAAATAGAAGGTCCCTAAAAACCTCACTTGCGAAGATTTTCCCAAGTGAGGCACTTCTTCTGAGCAACCAACCATAAGAAAAAATTGCATTTGGGCCAAGAAAAGTTGTCCCAAACCTTCTTCCACCAGTGCACCTCAGCTGGACCATGTAAGTTCCTGTCAATCATAGCATAGCCTTGAGCCATAGTAAATTTACCTTTTGGACTAGGACTCCAAGCCAGAACGTCCCTCTCATTAAGGGAGCTACAGAGCCTGCCCTCCAAAACTCTAGTAAGAATAGCACGATCCTCATTAGAACCACCCATGGGCCACTCCTGCGGGTCCTTCCAACAAGCCACCACCACCTAACCAATACGCTTGACTATTTTAAAATGCTCCACCTTAATCCAACCAGCATCAGAAAAAATATGACAAAGAGGTTGGAGCTGAGGGAAGATAGAAAGAATGGGAGGGTGGCCATCCCAAGAGTCCTGCCAAAATAGAGCATCATAGCCTCTATTACAAACCCAAAAGAGACCCTCCTTAATTAGCTGAGCTCCCTTCTTAAGGGTATCCCAATTACAAGAACCTTTACCTAGCAAAGCAAGTCGTGACACATCAAGGCTATCAGCACCAGGAAGATACTTGTGGGCAAGAATCTTTGCCCAATCTTGATCTTGATTGTTGCACCACCTCCAGTACAGCTTGGCAACCAAGGTCGTGACAGCAAGAGCCATAGACCTAAGACCAAGGCCCCCAGCATGCTTCGGCTTGCAGATAGACTCCCACTTGACTAAACTCCACTTCAAGGAGAGAAGGTTGCCTAGCCAAAGAAATTGCCAAGACAAAGCATCAAATTCCCTCACAAAGGTGGAAGGGGGAACCTGCACATAACACCTATAAATAGGGAGAGACTGCACCACAGTCTTTAAAAGAACCACTCTCCTAGCAGAAGATAACCATCTGTAAGTCCAATGACTAACCCTACTCCAGAATTTATCCAAAATCCCCTTCTAGTAAACTCTACGTTGAGATCCCAAAGACAAAGGGATCCCAAGGTACATCAAGGGAAGAGAACCGATCTAAAATCTAAGGATCCTAGCAATCCCACTCTAAATAAGCTGAGGGGTATTAAAGAAATAAATGGAGGATTTGTCGTCATTAATACACTGACCTGAAGCCTTCAAATAGATGTCTAAGGCTCTCCTGAAGTTCACTGCCTCACTGATACTAGCCATGCCCATCAACCCAATATCATCCACAAAATGAAGATGAAAGTAGGAAGGAAGATAATTGTTCCAGCTCCAACCTTGGATAAGACCCTGCCTCACCTGAGATTTAATAAATCTTCCAAGACCCTCCGCCATGATAATGAATAAATAAGGAGATAAAGGGTCCCCTTGCTGGAGTCCCCGAGAAGCACTAAACAAATCTGAAGATTCCCCATTAATGAGAACTAAGAAGGAGGATGAGGTCACACAACTAAGAACCCAATTCACCCACTCCTCATCGAAGCCAAAAGCCAAGAGAATTTTCTATAAGAACTCCCAGCTCACCCGATCATAATCTTTAGCCATGTCAAGCTTAATAAACATAGCCTTCTCCTTAGAGTTAGCCTTAGAATGAATATCTTCCATTGCTATCACAACACCATCCAAAATTTGTCTTCCTTCAACAAAACCACCCTGTTCAGCAGAGATCAGAGTACCGAGGAGTGGTTTGAGTCTCTCAGCAATCAATTTGGTGATGATCTTGTAAACAACATTACATAACACAATAGGCCTGAATTGAACCAGCTGATTAGCCCCCTCCTTCTTAGGTATGAGGGCCAAGAAAGTAGAATTCATGGACTTGAGCATCCATTTGTTCCTATGTGATTCCTGAACCACCTTGAGGAGATCAAACTTTATTATTTCCCAGAACTCCTGAAAGAACTCAATTAGAAACCCATCCGGGCCAGGAGCCTTACCTTTTTTTATATTAAACACCACTTTCTCCAATTTAGGTAACAAGATAGGACATAAGAGAGCCCCATTCATCTCAGTAGAGACCAGGTGGGGAATACAATCCAAGATGGCCCTCTCCTCAGCCCTAGCTGCAAGATCCTCCCTAGAAAATAGGTTTGAAAAATAATTGACCGCTTCCCTAAAAATATCAGCACAGGAAGAGAGTTGAGCCCCTTCAGGTGAAACAAGGGAGGAGATAGAATTCCTCTACCTTCGAGCCTTAACCGAATTATGAAAGAATGCAGTGTTCCTATCCCCCTCTTGAAGCCAATCAACACGAGATTTCTACTTCCAGAAGATCTCCTCCCGAAGCTCCCACTCTTCTAATCCCTTAAGAGCCAAGGACTCAGCTTTACTTAGATCAGAGGTCAACCCTTGGTCCCGAATCAGATGAGTGATGTTATCCAACTTGGACTGAGCAGCCATCTTTTGAGCATGCAGGTTCCCAAAACATTGTTTATTCCAACTCTTAAGCCTGTACTTCACATGTTGAAGCCTCTTACTAAAAGTAAACATGGTTGTCCCATGGGCAGGCATCCCCTCATACCACCAACCCAACATAAGATCATACAGAGACTGATCTCTTAACCACATAAACTCAAATTTGAAAGAAGGATTTTTGGTGACTCCATAAGCGGTGACAGAGAGTTTGATAGACCAGTGATCAGAGCCCCTCCAATCAAGAATTTCAAAACTGGTGATCAACCTACTATTCATCCAATAGCAGGAAACCAGAAATCTATCAAGCCTTTCTGAGATATCCTCAACACCACATCTCCTATTAGTCCACGTAAAGACACCATTGGTTGGCTTCACATCAATGAGATTCAAGGAACCAATCATATCCCTGAGCAGATTTGCAGAAGGGTCCAGCCTGGCTAACCCACCTCATTTTTCATCCAAGCAAGTAACAGTATTAAAATCACTAGCCATAATCCATGGGAGAAATGGGTCTAAGGCCCGGATGAATCTGATGTGAGCCGAAAGATTTGACTTACTTGAAAGATCAATAGGAGCATAAATATTGGATAAAAGACACCTCTCTCCAATCTCTAAAGTAGAGGCAACCAGAGAAATGGAAGACCGACTAGAAATCCACCATAAGGGGAAAACTTTCCTCGGGTTCCAAAAGCAAGCCACCCTCCCCTGAACTGCTCAAAGCACCCACCCCCTGCCAATTGCCTTGGGGCCAGATACGCGAAGTAAAATTAGCCAAACCGTCCTTTGTAAGCTTAGTTTCCTGAATAAAGACCATATCAAGAGACTGAGATTCAATTAGTCTGCGAACAGCCTTTTGTCTAGGGATGTTTAACCCCCTTACATTCCATGATAAAAAAATCATTTATGGGGGTGGGAGAAGTGGGAATCAATGGGTTTCATAGACCCAGACTCAACCAAAGTATCACCCATAATCTTGACCTTCTCTTGATCAGTCTTCCTTCCACTCCTTGATGGTTTATCAAGAGGCCCCTTTTTAAAGGATTTCTGCTGTAAACCTAAAACAAGAGGAGCTTTGTTACCCTTCACAGAATCTGAGGCCCCCTTAAGAGCAGGGGGATCAGGAGCCACCACAACAGCGCCCTTCGGAGCCTGTGACTCTTGGAGATCCATGATATCCTAAACTTGAGAAGGCAAATCCATAGCCAACTGTTCAACCTGATGGTCCCCTGGAGATAAAATTTGATCCTCTTTCTTTGCATCCTCATCATGAACTTCATGCAGACCCTTAGCCCCAGAAGAGAGCTCAACTAGAATACCTTCCTCTTGGACCAAATCCTCAAGAACATCAAACCTTTTGAAAGTGCCATCATTTTGTCTATCCAACCAGGTTCTCTTCTTGCCCTTGCCTTTGTTATGGGACTTAACCAGAATAAAACCCACATTATCTACAGGTTCATTAGACAAAGGAGCCTTCCCCTTGTCCCCCCTAGGAGGTCCAGATTTAGCCAAGGGGGGGGATTTATTTCTGGGACATTTGCGATGTAAATGACCATATTCATGACAAATTCTGCATCTAAAAGGTAGGGTCTCGTAATCCAATTGTTGGATCAAAAAAGATGATCCCATGTGAATTTCCATAGAATCTGGTAACGGATTATTTAAATCAACTTCTACACAAATACGAGCAAAAGAAATTACCTTACGATCTTGAGTTTGTGTAGCCGATCCCACAGGTTTTCCAAGAAGCAATGAGATTGAGTGAAGAATATCTTCTCTCCAGAATTCCAAAGGAAGCCTCAGCAAACGAACCCACACAGGAACCTTCGAGGGGATCTCTTCCGCATAGTTGAAGCCCATATGCCAAGGCTTGATGAAAAGCCCCACCTGGTTAAAGAAATAAGGGCCTCCTTCAAAAGCCCTATTCCTATCTGACATGCTTGAAAAGATAACCAAAAAATAGTTATTAGCTGCCAAAATAATCTCCATATCACCTTTTGGGTTCCAAACCCGACGTGCCCAAGAATCCAACACAGGTAGAGAAAGACGAAGGCCCAAAAATTTTCAAATAAGGGCATGATTACACCAATATTCAACATCCTCTGAAACTTGCTCAGGTTGAATAACCAAAACTGGTCGATCCTCGGATCTCTCCAAACATCTGTTTACTTTTTCAATTCGAAACATCCCTTTTGAAGAGGAGACCCCATCCCTGGATTGGGATTTACCCATCTGATCCTTAAAATTGGCATGCAACGAAGAAGACAGCTCTACCATCTCCAAATCCCCAGAGGAAACCTGAGACAAACCAAAACCTCGATTCTCCATGGACCGAATAGCACAACCCCAGCAAAAAAAGAGAGAGATGGGGCAAGAGACCCACAGTCTCAGATCGCTATACACCACCCGCCAAGGATACGCTAAGCACACCAAAAAATGCAAGGAAAAAGTCCGCCCACAAGCCAAACAATGGTCGAACCCCCAATCTGACCCGTGCACCCCTGAGCACAAGCAAACACCCCCCCCTTAGAATGCACCACAGACTCAATCGCCAAGCACAGACATAACGAAGAAAGGAAGAGCTAGGGCACGCGGGCCCTAGCTCGCACCTAGCCATCGCGCAGAGCCATCTTTGCAAATCGTCCTATATGACAATTATTAATTATTAATTTTACATGTAAATGGACATTATTTTTTATGGTTAGGATTTTTGTGAGCACATTCACTATATTACAATCAACCCCTTGTTACCATTATAGATATGCCTCTCAACATAATAGTCATCATATTTTAAAAAGGTGAAAAACGATATATAATTGTCATATTTAAGTGCAAACCTCATGACCCTTATACACCTTCAATAGTTCACCTTTGATGCCACTAATGAAATGATATGTATTCATGTCTTATCTAAAAGAGTTTTATATTCCCCTTAAAGACACCCCCAATCATCATTTAGATGGTCACATGTGATCCAAATAGCCTAAAAAATCATTATTGGACAAGAACAAAAAGATCACCAACATCATATTCCAAATATAATCTTTAAAATAAATCTACACTTCAAATTGGGGATCAAATTTTACAAATTTAAACCCAATTAAAAGAATGGTATTTTAGTCAATATATATTTCATGGGTGTTTTAGTATTTTCCCTTTTTTTTTTTTATTTACAATCTATTTTCCAATGAATTGGAATTCCTCTTCCCTTATGTACTATTTCAAAATCAAAAGGTAATTTGTTCTTTGAAGTTTTTCCAAATCCCCCATATATTATTATAAATGATCTAAATGTTAATCAAGAAACTTATTTTGCAATGAAGTATTCAAATTCTTTTTGAGAATTATACAAAATTATAATATTCAACTATCATAAAATTAAAAAGTAGTACTAAAATCTTTT
The DNA here is from genome assembly GCA_007115665.2 of Sequoiadendron giganteum. Classification (NCBI taxonomy): domain Eukaryota; kingdom Viridiplantae; phylum Streptophyta; class Pinopsida; order Cupressales; family Cupressaceae; genus Sequoiadendron; species Sequoiadendron giganteum. Next base: position 598,111,981 of record CM021109.1, read on the forward strand.
GAGACTAGAACCCAATATTTAAATCAAGGGAAAAGAACAAAGTATAATACAATTTAAAAATATAGAAATCTTTTGAGGCTAAACCCAATGTTTAAATAGAAGGAAAAGAATAAGCATATGCTAATTTTTCATTTAACTTACAATCCAATAAATTACCACTTGAAAATGTTCTTCCAAATGGTAGAAACCAAGAGGCTTGAAGTAACTATATATGGCTTGGTAAATTTCTTTTGGATTGTGCATGTAGAAGCTTCTAGTAAAATCAACAAAAAATTAAGATCTTGAGCTTGTTTGATCAACGCTAGCTTGAACCAAATAAAGCCTTCTACAAGGCATTCCATCAGCATCCATATTCATATAACGAGGCACCTCCCTCAATTTATTAAAACAATTGTGGGGATCCATCAATAACCCAAAGTTTGCATCAGAATCTCCAATTTGGGAAACCTTCACTTGAGAATAGCCTAGTGTGGGCAAAAGTTCTTCTGGCCAATCGCTATAGAAGTGGAAATTGTTTTTGAGCTCGTGGGGTAAGTTTGTTGAGCACTCATTCATGAAATCTGCTAGTAGAATTGTGCTCCCTTGACACTTGTCTGAGATCAATCTCAAGACCTCTTTGGCATGGAGGTCATGGAGGTAGTAGAGAATGCCTTCTAGTATCCACACTGTGTTATGTTGTGGTAGGAATCCTGAGCTTATAAGAGTGTCAAACCAATCCTTTTTTGTGAGGTCTGCAGGCACATGGCAAAGGTTTTTGGCATGGAAGGTTAATGGTTGTTTTTCTGCTTGGGTGGTGGTTGTTGCAGCCTCTTGAAGCAAAGCAACTTTAAGTTCCAATACTTTGGGAAGATCAACCTCAAAGACACTGCAACCTTTTAGACAAGTAAGACGATATACTCTCGCATCCATTCCTGCACAATCATCAACATTGTCATAACAATTATTTTACAAATATATTTTAAACAAATAAATATTTTTTAAAATTAAAATTATTTCTACTTTAACTATTAACTTGCATTCTAATTTCAATTTTTTAAAAAAAAATTATGATAAACTTAATTTTTTTATTAACATAATTTTTCAAATTATATAAAATAATATATTAATTTTCAAATAAAATTATAAGTATATATATATACAAATTTTTTTTATTTTAAATCTAGCTATCATTTAAAAAATCTTATTGTAACTCAGTAAGTTCCTTGTAACATGAGGGTGGAATGCAATGTCTTTGAAAGGAAATATCCTTTTAATCCATTTTTAATTCACTCAAATTTGACGTTCAACTACATGTCCCATTAAAATTAAATATTTTTTACCTTTCTTATTTAACCGTCATTTTTAAGCATAATAAAGAAAAAAATTGAAGCTCCCGCAAGTACAAATGACAAATACATACAAAATTTTCACGAATTTACAAATACATAAAATAATACCCAAATTTATAAGAAAAAATAATAATTAAAAGGTTTAATTTTAAATTTCAAACACTTTGACATTATTAAATTATCAAAAATTATATTATCTTTTATTAATCTTTTGTTTTAAAAATTATAACTTGTTTATATTTTTACGGTGTTCATTTCTATATATATATATATATATAGTTAAGCTCAATAGTAATTGAGATCCTTGTTGAAAAGCCCCTTAGTTCTTTTACTTTGAAAAGTTTGGAAAAAGTTGATAATATGAGAAAGACTATTCAATTATATCCTGATCTTTTATGAATATCTCAGCAGCCACGCGCCTTCAACCCGATATAGACAACAATACCAAGATTCCAGGACGTCAAAAAGTCACCATAAATATTTAATAAAATGGAATCTTATTAGTAAATAAATAAATGTCTATCTTACGGCTTATAAAAGTTGGTTTATGGTAGTGATTCGTTTTACGTTAAATAAGTGATTTGAATTTTGATAGATAAGATGATCAAAGAATATCATTATTTTTATCGTTTGTATTCAGTTAATTGAAGTACAATTTTTTTTATTATAGTAACTTTTCTTTATTAGCAAAGCTTTACAAATTTCTGTCATTTAAATTGTGTGTATTTGATACAAAAATTTAGATGATGTTAGAATTATGTTTTGGAGATTTTGACAGATAGGCATCTCGTAATCTTTTGCTTTTAGGAAGTGTGGATATTTCAAAAACTGTTTCATAGAACAAGAGATCCTATAAGATAAAAAATATTTAGCTACATGATAAATTAGAATCTTGCCTAAATAAATTGAACCTCCTATTTTTTAGATTTTAGATTTTAAGAGGTGTCTTTGAGGTGGGGTTGGAAATTTCTCACACTAACTTAGAAGATTTTGCTACCATGTGTCATTCATCTATAGTTTTCAAATTCCTACAATTAAATTTAAGGATAATTTTTTATTTCAGCTTTCAGTGTTACTCCCTGACATCACTAACTTCTTAAAATTTTGGAGCTTAGAGTTTTAAGTCTGCCTACTGCTACAAAATCTATTAATGAAAGCTCTTAAAAATTCTCAAGAAAACCTCATGAAATATTTTAGGAAGCCCCATCAATGAAACTAGAAGTCAATTATTCATATAACTTTAACTAAAATAACAAAAAGAAATTTCAAAAAAAAATAAAAGATATATTATGAATTCATTATAAACAATGTCAAAAAAAATAATAAGAAAATTACCTACCAATCAACCAGAATTTCTTTGGGAAATGATTTCATAAACAAATTTAATTTATATAAACTTCTGAATAATTGTTTTTTTGTTGACGATGTTGACGCTGCTGCTGCGGCTGTCCTTATATATGGTACTTTTTTAACTCTCTGAATGGTTCGCTCTCCTGCTGAAATTGTTCATTTTGTTGTTTAACTAGTTTCTGTTTGTGTAGTTTTTCTTTTCTATCCTTGTACAAGTCCTTGTAAACTGTTCCAAAGGATTTTGTCCCTCTTGTATTGTTACAATCGTATACTAATCTTCTTTTATAATTCAGCATTATTCAATAATTTGTTTTTATTTTTTTTTAAAAACCTTTCAAACGAAAAGATTCCGTAAGATATTTTATGTGGGGATAATAATATGTATAACTCTGATCCTATGAAACGTGTATACTAGTACATTTATACGGTGTACAATGCTACTATTCCCGCGCATATAATTAAAAAACTAAACTATTTCTATATTTGGAAAAAAAAAACAGAGTGGGTAACCTGAACCAGTTATTTATTTGTCTTCAAAGAAACGTGTCTGAAATCTGTGATGCCTTTAAACCCAATTCAGTGGCTCCACTTGAAACGGTTTACACGTTGACGATGATGGCTGTGGGAAGGTTATGAAACGTCAAAGGGTAGACTCTCCCAAGGTTTAGGAGTATTAGCTGACAAAGGGGAATGGTTCATTTTTATGTTATCTTCGTTAAGGAGAATAAATGAGCCTTTCTAGTTAAGGAATAAAAGGTTACAGAATAGAAAGACCACACATGAAGCCGATTCAGTCTTTTTTATAGCTTAATGAAGAGAAATTGTGCCAGTAGAGTAGAGTAGAGTAGAGTAGAGGTCAGAGGATCAAACCTGCTCCGAGCAGAACTACTTGACTTTCTCCCTCGAAACAGCGCAGAGCGGCCTCCAGCCTGGAATCGAACCACAGCGTCCGCACAGCAAGCATAACGCCTGCAATCTCCCGCGCCTTATTCAGTCTGTCCTGTTTCATCTTACCGTACAAATTTCTGAGATAAGTTTCCCCTGCAAGAATTTCAGCAACAGGATCATGAATTACATGCTTCCAGAGAGCCCGGCCGGCTGCCGTCTGGCAAGCCGTCCTCTCCACTGCACCGCATTCTTTCTCAATCAATTCATGCAAATTTCTCACGCTCTCCAAATTCATTAATCTCGACATTTGCAGCTCGCATTCGCAGGAATCCTCGCTGCATTTGCATTCTTCCATTGTTTTCTCGCTTAGCTTGGCATCAATTGACAGAGTCTGTTGATGCTACCGCCATGGAAGAAATATGTAAAAAGGAGCGAAGTCTATGGGTTGTACTTGGGGCCTGACTGCTGGGGAAATGGTTATGTCGTTTGTGTGATGGAAAACAGGGGCATTGCAAAAGCAGGGGCGTGAGGATAACGAGGATGAGGCAAATGCATTGCCACACAAAAAGCTAACAAATATAACACTGCCATTAAATTGCCGTATCGGGTTACTTGTCTTTATGTGTCCTTAGGATTACCGTTTGTATAAAAAAATGTGATGTGGCCCTTGCATTTTCACTTCTTTTTTAGAGATAAAATGTTTTACAATTGGTTTGAACTTCCATCTCTACCAGTCAACTTTATGAGATGCCTCGGTTTAGGTCTAGTTACTCGCTTTATATTGTTTGGCATATTTATTGACACATAGGGACAAGAGATGTTAATTTGACCATGCTATTTTCTTTCAATATGAATTATATAGATTTTGGCCTCGATTTTCAAAGCGAATTCAATTCAGAGCAATGTAAATGGAAGAGAGTGTAACGTGGAAAATATTCTATGTAATATAGAACATAATAGAAAGTTTTAATGTTTACAAGGTTAAAAATAGTTAAAAGGATAGTAGATTCAGTTATTTTAATTTTTTATAGTGATATGATCATTTTAGCTTTTTATATTGTTGAGTTTTTTAATTTTTGTGGAGTAGGAAAAGTCATTTTAGATCTAATTAGAATTAGCTTCTTTTCATTTCATTCCACATTTGAACATAAATCAATTAGTGTTGATGATTAGCTTCCCACCACAAGGGAGAGCCAATCTCTTAGAGTTTGTGTCCTTTTTGAGTTGTAAAGAAGATAAATTTGATGTGTGTTTAATAAGTCTATTTGGCATATAACCCTAGATCTAAAAATGTAATCTATTTCACATACGAAAATGAAAAATAACAAAACAACTTCATATCTGGGAATGAGATATAGAGAGGAACTTGTGATTGAAATCTGAGGTTAAATTGCAGGGACAGGGGCGTTGGGCGCCCTAGACTAAGATGCTTCTTTTTTAGATTTGAAAACTCTGAGATGTATGTTGCAATCTGCTCCAGTTTTTTGTGACTATCCACTATCAAAACTTCTAGATCTAATCTGCACACATGAAAAGAAGGGGAAAGGCTGTGTTGTATAGGGGCTTTCCTAAGTCAGACCTCATTTTGGTATTTCTACCTCCACGTACAACGATTGATAATGATCAAGAGGGCATACCCTAGGTCGAGTAGAGGCCAAAATAACAATAATTGACTGAAATGATAAATGGTAAATGACGATGTTACCTTGATGTGAAATCCTTGATGAAGTGATGTCACATCACAAGTTGTCACAAATATTGATTGATGGATGCCTTGATTTCTTGATAGACTTGCAAAAGGTTAGTTCACAAAACATAATAGATTGTTGTAGCTAGCATTTAGAGGATAACTCAATACTAGTTGATAATTTATCATTGATAGTTTTATATTATGACATTTACCACCACAAGATAGTTGTTTCCCATTGGATATCATGACTTGAAAATTAGAGACTGAATAAACAAAAAAATTGAGATCATTAATTAATTTTCTATCAATAAAGTTATGTGTACTACCAATATCTACTAACACTTTCACATTTTTCTTTTTTATATTACCAATATTTTGAGTGTTTGTGGTGCATTTGTTTCATTCAATGTGTGTAGAGAGATAGTAGTGCTTTATTTTTCCTTGGAATCCTCATTCTTAAGTTTTGTGTTTGATTCTTTTGTAGGTGCTTCTCCCTCTTTTTCAATCTCATTCTTTTTCTCACTACTAGAACTCTTATGACTCCTGACCATTTGCTATCATAATTCCAACATAGGCCTTTTTTCCTTTTCTTTATCTCTTGTTGAGGAAAGAGCTTACTAATTTATCTTAGATTAAAGAATTAATCCATATTTTTGCGAGTAGGATTAGTCACTTTTTTATTAGTTACTCTCATGGTTTCACTTTTGGTGGTATTTTTTTTCAATATGCAATGTTTGTTGCATAGCTTTCGTAACTGTGCAAGGTTCCAACAAACGAACATCATGTTGAATTTGGTCCTTAAGTCCATTGATGTACAATTGTAGCCTTTGGTAAGGTGCCACCTTGGGAGCTCTAAGTTCCAGTCTCAAATTCTCAACATTATATTCAACTAAAGACCTTAATTATTTTAAATTTATTAGCTGGGTGGAATAGCCTTCAATGCATGGTTGCTCATAAAAGGATGTTATATTTTTACTAAATTCTTTCCAACTAGGCATTTGTCCATGTCTATCACTCATCTTCCATTGGTACCATTGGTAAGGTCCTAATTCAAAATATAGTAAAGTTATGTCAACCCTGGCATTATTTAGTATATTGTGAAGTTTAAATTGTTGTTCTAATGAGGGTTATCAATGAAATTGTATTTCTACCATCAAGTTTATGAATTTTTATTCCAGGTAGGTATAATTGTTGACATCAAAAAAATTCTCCTATCCGTGTATTTGATTTATTAGGGTTGTACCCACCTTGGTGGTTTTTTTGGGGCTTTATTTGTGATAATAATTCCTTCGTAAACCTATGTAAACCCTCATTTAAGAATTATACAAATGGGTCAAACAATCTATCTTTAATGAAATGTATCATTCTTTCATGTCTTTATAGAATTCTTTCCTCAATTTTAGGTGGTGGAAAGTAAAATGGGTCCTTAGATTTTTTGTGTAGAAAGGTCCTTTAATCCTAAAGATAGCATGGCTTTAATGATGTTTTTGTTTTCAGATTTGTTTAAGGTAGGAAAGTATTTGGTGTGAGAGATAATTTTATGTTTTAGTTTGGACCAAACTTAGACCACTAAATTATGGAATATATTTTATATCTAAAAATAAACTTCAAAGGGGATTCATCCCATAGTGCGATGGTAAAGTGGTGGTGTTGTTGTTGTAGCCACCAAGGTTCAAACCTTCGTTGGGCCATTGTGATCAAAGGCACTATTCCTTTGTTGATCCAATGTGCTTGTAGACTTTAATCACACTATTGAGGTTTCTAATGGTGTTCATTCCATGAGATAGGCAATTAGGCTTGTGTTGTTCCAATCCCTCACTATGCTAGAGTGCTTCACGAGATTTGTACCCCTATTTGGCTACCATGATCATGAGCTTGTACTATTCACTTGCATTCATGTCGGGGAGGAGGTCCCCCATTTGTGGCATCCATGTTGTTTTAGGCTAGACCAAAATTGTAACATACCCAACATTTACCCAACAATTTTTACCTATGTTTTAACTCAGAAAGTCAATAACACAAGTTTCCAAAAACATGGTAATGAAATTTTTCCTTTTCAATAACATAATTGCACATTGAATAAATATTTTCCACATATCATTGCATTAATGAAATAATATTACATAATTCCAAGTAGATGAAACTCATCTTTTCAAATACATATTGCAATTGATCCATGATCATGTTCGTTACAAATTTATAAATTACAAGAGTTCAAGGTTAAGGTGTCCACCTATGGATCATACATCTTCATCTTTTTTTGCTTCACAAGCATCAACTACCAATTGCAAGAGGGAGAGCATCACCCAAGTGTTTTTCCTCCAACCATGGGCTTAAGTGGTCCACCGTACATCTCCTAATCAGTAGATGGCCCTACCCTTCAACGAAGAGTTTGGTATAGAAACCCTCCATAAATTCCTACTTGAGCATGTTGTTGAGTTCTGCATAACTAGTTATTATCATACTATGGATATCCACTAACTATGCATGACACAGTGACACTCTCGACTAGCTATGTAATCTTGGCTCATAGTGAACCGACAAAGTGTATGTAGTGACTTCTACACTTACTTTGGCCAAAATTTTCATATACATATATAATAAATCTGATTTCTATGAAGTGGTTGTTGGAATAATGGATGTTGAATCATCCAATGAAGCTGTGCACACTTCAAAGGACCTGCCAAGAAGAAATTCAACCACACAGAAAGTGTTGCAACTAAGGGCATGCAAATAGAAATTATCTAATTGATATTCAAAATATTTACAAAGAGTACATATGCCTGATTATATAAGCAAGAGAAAAACCTAAAAAGCATAAGATGTTGCCAAGTGTTCAAATCACACTTCATGTGATAACAAGAAACCCTAACAACATACCTAGGGAATGATAACAAGATGGAGATAAGTTCTAGAAAAGATAACTCATCTTCTAGAAGGGAATCTTATCTCAACAACTTTATTAAATGATAAAAAGTAACCTAGGACTAATATGATTAATTAATGCCTAAGTTAACTTATGCTAGTGTAATAGTTAATTAATTAATTACACTAACACCCCCCCATAAGTCCAACTTAGGGGGGAAATGAAAATGCAATGATTATGCATGATGATGATGGGTCCCGGCTGATGGCCATATTAGGTACCCATGTACATAGGATGAAAATGCAACTAATCTCCCACAAACAAAGAAAAGAGGAAAAGCTAGTGGGAAGAAAACCCCTCTCCAAAAATGGAGATGAAATGCAGAAAGGTGATGATTGGAAGACTCAACATCATCCCCCCAAGGACAACAATCATCACATGGATACAATATAATGAAAATTCCCCCCATAGGGAGGAAATAGAGAGACTATATAGTCCCCCCAAAAGATGTGATCACCTGCAAGAAAGGTAAGTGTATGTAGACAAAACATGATCCAATGTCAACAAACAACTTGTCTCCCTTCGGAAGAAACAAAACCAAGTGCAAGTGCAGAGATGCTTCCCATTCCGGATAGGAATTGAAGGAAGGAAGAATGAATATGAATGCGGATGATGTCTCTGAAAGTTGCTCATGTGTCTCCTTGCTTGATGAAGATGAAGATGCCACAACCCACTCAGGTACATACCCAATCAATGTAGAAGGTGACAAATCAGGACGATGCAGAAACTGATGTTGAACATGATCCAAAGACAGCAATGTGATGGTCCTTCCGTCGAAGGAATAGATGGAGACTTGATTGCCCCCCCATAATGAAATGTCCTCAAAACCACTGAGAGAAGACTGAAGCCAATCCAATGGTAGATGCAGAAGAAACTCCGATGAAGATGGAGGAAGTCTCACATATGAAATCTCTGAAGAGAAAGCAAGTGCCTCCAAGATAGTCATTGGATCCCCAATTAAGGTTGAGACAAAAGAATGAGGAGACTCAAGAAAACTCTCCAAAGTAGAATCTGAATAGAGGAGTGATATCCCCTCAAGAATGTCCTCCAAACCTGTAGAAATAGCCAAGTCAGTGATACCTGAAACAAAGCCATCATGTGATGTCAAGTCTGGAAAACTGAATGTATCCTGATGAATGATGATGATGGAAGCCTCAATCAATGACTCTAGACAAGGAATCACTAAAAGTGAAGGGATACCAACTGTCTCTGATGGAGAAGAAGAATCATCTAAAGCAACCTTGTCAACCTCTTCGAAAGATTCATCTCCATCTTGTTATCATTCCCTAGGTAAGTTGTTAGGGTTTCTTGTTATCACATGAAGTGTGATTTGAACACTTGGCAACATCTTATGCTTTTTAGGTTTTGCTCTTACCTATATAATCAGGCATATGTACTCTTTGTAAATATTTTGAATATCAATCAGATAATCTCTATTTGCATGTCCTTAGTTGCAACACTTTCTGTGTGGTTGAATTTCTTCTTGGCAGGTCCTTTGAAGTGTGCGCAGCTTCATTGGATGATTCAGCATCCATTATTCCAACATGGTATCAGAGCATGAGACTTTGAAGAAGAATCAACTTGGTTGAGTTTAGATTGCTCCCTAGTCAACCACTCACATAAAGTCTCAAATGAAGGCATCACAAAACTATCTCCAAGTCCATCCATTGTAGAATAAAAAGAAGTAGCAAAGTAGGAAAAAGAACCTTTCAATTTAGACAAGATCATGAAGATGCATTCTTTGTCAGTTTTGTCCTTACCACACCCTACAAGCTGACTCCTCAAAGACTTGAATTTCACCAAGTAATCATCAATAGAGGGAAAAATATCAACTGAGAGTGAAGCAATCTTTGACTCTAATTGAAGTGCCCGAATATCACTTATTGAACCAAACAATGTCTTGAGCTTATCCCAAACTGCCTTAGGAGTATCACACTCCTCAATGTGGAAAAACGGTGAATTGGAGATATGAAAAGCAATAAGTCCCATAGCCTCCTCACACTTGACCCGATGCTGAAACTTCTCATATTCCCTAGTCAAAGTGGGTTGAGTCACATCTAATGTAGACCAGAGGCCTCTAGACCAGAGGAGACGCTGCATGCCAATTTTCCATGTGTAGTAATTGTGGGGAGTCAAAAGCTCAAAACCTGATTCAACCATTAGAGAGAAAAGGAGCACAAGACAAAATATCTCTGAAAAAGAATGCTGAAAATTTGATGATAGTGTTGAAATGCTGGAAAAACATAGTAATACCCTGCTGATGGTAGAATTTTGACAAACTGAAAAAGTATCACCTCCAAAACCCCAAATTAGGGTTTTCAATTCAACTGGATGGTATGTCTAATAGAGGCAGAATTTGGAAAAATAGAGTAGACCACTAAAAATTAGACATCAAGACCTTTCCAACGGTATATCGTTTGCGAATTTTTGATATCGTATGCAGAAGATATGGCCTTCGGAAGATCACTGTTGTAGTAGACCTGCACAGACTAAATGGGTGCAACAATTAAGAACCTGGGCACAAAAAAAGGGGCCCTTGGTCGTTGATGTGACCACAGGCAGAAGACCTGCAAAACAAAAGGCGTCGTCGGGCGGAGTGGCAGCGGAGCAGCGGCAGGGCTGAGCGGGCGGTGCCGCTGGGAATAGGCAAGGTCGTTGGTCGCTGAGGTGACCGTCGCTGGGGCCGAGACAAATGTCGATGGACGGTGTGTGGTCGGCGAGAGAACAGTCAGCAAAAGGGCGGTCGGGAGAAAACGGAGGCGGTTGAGATGATGTGTCGATCGATGTGACAGGGTCGACAGAGATGACGTCGGATGACGGTAGCCGAAGGGACAGGGCCGATCGGAGTCTGCAGACCGAAATTTTTTAATATTGCAAAGAATTTGCAATATATGCCGATATTTTTTTTAAAAAAAAAAAAACCTGCAGTTAATATAAATGCCGATGGAGGAGAAAACTATAGTCCCCCCAAAAAATAATTATTCCGACTGTCAAATAAAATATCAGGTCGCCCGCAAATGAAATTTTTGCAAGAACTATAGGAAAAATAGCCCGTTTTTTGAAATAAAAAATGCCCAATGACCTAAAAAAAAATTTCCATGATGGAGGACTGAAAGGAGATATTTTATTTCTGCAAAAACTATATGGATCGTACAAAATGCAAAAAAACCTTAGATACCTCAAATGGCTCCTGGATGAAATATGCCCAAATCGGACGAATGGGCAGGCGATCTATAGGTTTTGAGGCCTTCTAAGCGCAATGGAGAGGTCGGATAGAGCCTGATCTGCACCAGAAAATAGCTTGGTCCCCAGGTAGAACCAACTAGCCTGCAAAGTAAACCCTCAAGCCTGCAAAAATCTCTATAGCCCAACTTTCTTGATACTGGGATGAACCTTCAATGGAATGGATCTGATACCATGTTGGAATAATGGATGTTGAATCATCCAATGAAGCTACGCACTCTTCAAAGGACCTGCCAAGAAGAAATTCAACCGCACAGAAAGTGTTGCAACTAAGGGCATACAAATAGAGATTATCTTATTGATATTCAGAATATTTACAAAGAGTAAATATGCTTGATTATATAGGCAAGAGCAAAACCTAAAAAGCATAAGATGTTGCGAAGTGTTCAAACCACACTTCATGTGATAACAAGAAACCCTAACAACCTACCTAGGGAATGATAACAAGATGGAGATAAGTTCTAGAAAAGACAACTCATCTTCTAGAAGGGAATCTTATCTCAACAACTTTATTAAATGATAAAAAGTAACCTAGGACTAATATGATTAATTAATGTCTAAGTTAACTTATGCTAGTGTAATAATTAATTAATTAATTACACTAACAGTGGTGTCATATGTTCACCCACCCCCTCGCTTGACTTGGAAACTCTATTGACTTGTGAAGACTCTTGGCTTGGTTTGACTTCAAGATTTAAATAATAGAAACAAGATTCCATACAAAAGTGATAACACACCTATATTGATCTAACTAGCCAATTAGGTTTAACCCAAACTCTTGAATACCCTATTACACATTTGTAACATTCTTGGGACTAGAAACTACCTCTTATTCAAGTTCTTTCTTTTAATCATTGGAGTATAGACTCTCCTAGTTCATGCATAATCAGTTAATGCATTTGACACCATGTCACCGACTAGACACATCTGGTCTCAATCTAAAGCACTATCAATATGTTGATATGTATAATAATATAGAATTAAACTTGATTTGGAAATTACTTCTTCACATCGAGTTTCAAACTCTTTGTTGTCATACCTAGTATGGCTCCATCCTTCTAGGATGCCATAACCAATCTGGTTATCCTTGACATTAAATTTCATATAAAATAGTACATTTATTGTAATTTTCAATAATAATAATAAGCTGGCATAATAACTATTTTACTTCTAATAATTCATCTAAGAACCTTTCAACTAGTCTCTATTTCCTCATGGTTCTTTTAAAGTTATACCTTGCATAATTTATACAAGGTTCTTGTGTTTGTATGTACATAGACATTCATATATCTTTTCCTTAAATATGACACATATATTCACATGTTAAAATGTATGATATAAATCGATATCCAATTTGGAAATCATTTTCTACTTGAGAGGAGTTTGTGCTTTTGTACCTTGAAATCTCCTCACATTATGGCTTTGGTTTTCCACAACGTAAAATCCTCTCCTATAAGATTAGAATACTATGAATAGGTATCTAGATTCTTGGTCAAGTATAAGATAATATCATTTAAAAAGGTAATTAGAATGCATATATCTCTTATATGTTTTCCAACCCTAGTGTTACATATCAATATAATCACATTCAAGTGTATACCCTAACCCTAGGGAATAAAATGTCCTCCTACTTTATAGGGAATATGACCAACAAAGAACATAAGTTCTCCACTCATAGAAAACTACCAACATAGGTATTCATAGCATCATACCCTAGATAAAGATGACATAATACTTCTATCATGCTATCAATCCTTTCCATTTCAAAAACAATATAATTTATTCAAGAAATACATACAGTAATTTTGATATTTCATAATACCTTATATTTAACTTCACTTAGCTAAGTCAATCAAGAACAGCTACATATCATGCTATTAAGATTCCTCAAACCAACTTTTATGTATCTAGCTATATGCATAAGCATTTCATAAACTATTCAATATGCAAGCAACAATTATACAAACACTTTCAAATAATAACAAAACATAGTTTTAGAATTGAAAAGAGAAAGAATCAACAATATCTAAAGCATGTCTGGTATAAATAGCTCCAAATTAATCCCTTGTGGCTCCTTGCTCAGTGCAATGGTTCAGTTTACTGCCTCCTCTAAACTCAGCCTATCCCCACTCTAAACAAGTATTATATGCTCTCAAAACTCACAAAATAGTCTACTCTTCAACTCACAAAATAAACTGCTCTCAGCTCACAATTTATAAACTACTTTTAAACTCACAAAAAATAATACAAATGAGCAACACGAATGCACTCAAGAATGAACACTGAAAATGAACTCAGTCGAAATGAACAACCAAACACTATGATGTTTCTCCCTATTTATAAAGAAATGGAGAGAAATAAATTGCTACAAAAAAGCTAATTGCATTGCCACCTCTCAAAGCTTCTTGCTAGTCGTAGCAGCTAGTTGGGAAATTTTTCAGTTGGGAAATTTTTCAGTTGAAAATAGGAATCAAAACTAACTCTACAACCTTCCAAGTTGACTAGGCAAGCTAGGCACTACTTTTCTACTTGTTGGCAGTCCCAAGTTTGCAAAAAAAATCTCATGTATTGCACGTACAAAGTCCAAAATAAAGCCAATTTACAACTCTTTGTTGATCCATGCAAATCACTTGGACACATGCTCTTTTTACCAAGTCAAAACTCCTCTTTAAAATGTTGTGTAGTAATGATTTTAAGTTCTAATCATACTTTTCCTTTTATCATGGCAATTTTGACCCATTAAACATTACAATTTACACGCCTATGTTTGGCAGCTTCGTAGATTTTAAAATAGCCACATAATGAGGGCCCACCACCTTCATTTCCCATCGCACAATGGTATTTAATGGAGTCGAGTTAAGACACGCAGTAGTCACCCACTATCCCGCATGGTTTTTAAATTGAATATTTTAATGGTGTAGGCTGGCAGGGAATGCTCGAGATTTGATCCTGGCACTCTTTCACATTTGTTTGTTGGATCAAAGGGCCTACCACCTGCATGACTTAAAGCCAAAATAAAGCACGTGCCTCAACCTCATGACTTGAAAGGGGTACATGCCTAGGTGATAGAATGATTTAATTTTTAACAAGACAAGGCAGAGGTATGATTTAATCAACGAAATGAGAGGTTTCAAAACCATGTCAATAGTCAAAGGGGTTCAAAACTTACCAAAAGGCCAAAAAAATTTAGACTTATTCAAAAATCATGAAGGTGCATGGGTACAAGCAGTAGAAAGGAGCAAGGGGCCGGTCAAAACATGACCTCAACTGACATAAGTTATAACTTATGTGACCCGTGACAGCCAATTACCAGTCAAAACAAAAATATAAAATTTGTTCATCCGGCATGACTGTAAACCTTGGGGTTTAACTGTAAACCCTAATTCTATCTGAGAGCACAAATAAGGATTCCTGAGCATGTTTGACCTCTTTAGGTCATGCGAAATAGACAAATCGACTCCTCTTGAAAAACCCATATTGAATATATAGTTAGAATCCTTTGCAAACCTTTGAAAGTGACCTCTGCAACAGCATAGCAATATTGCATGAAAAAATTGCAACCCTTTTAGTAGCTTTGTAGCAAATTCAAAACATGGATTTCAACAGGATGCACACACAGGATCTCTCTGATCAGATATAAATGATGGGCATCCAAGGGTGGCATAAAATAAGTCAACATTTTGGCGATTTCTATGGGATGATTTCCTGCTAATCATAGAATCTGGGGGCTTTATCAAACCATTGGGCATAGATTCATGAAGGGTATCAATAAAACTGGTCCTCCCAAGGGCAAAATAAAACATGTGTCGGCCTGCACTTGGAGAAAATCAAGGAAACTAGGCATGCATTCCCTTAAGGAGAATCAATGTGTGCAAAGTCACTTCATGGAAAGAAATACAATTGTAATATGTACATGAAGCTCAAAAACTTATCAAAAATAAGGTTTGAGATGAGTCCCATTTATTGAGATTGGAAGAACCTCACCATCCAATATGGAAAGGTTGAATTCATTAGCCTCCTTATAGCTAGTGATGACATATGGCACACTTCAAATGGCATCAAACTTGAAATATATTCTAGCTTTAGCTCTGTCTACATCCCATTTCAGCATTATATCTCCCTCTTGGAAAACTCTATGAACTACTTTTTTATCAAAATTTCTTTTGACCTGTGCTTGATGTGTTTATATGACTTGCATACATTTGTTCCTTGTCTCCTCCAATTCCAAGAGCTCGACCAACCTTACTATCATAGCATCACTTTCTTCTAACTCTAGTTGATGTGCCAACTCAATGGAAGGCAGATCCAATGATAATGGTAACCTTGCTTCCCTTTCATAAACTATCATGAAGGGAGAATTACCAATTGCTCTTTTAGGAGTAATTCTACTAGCCCAAAGGGTTGTCTTTAACTTACTATTCCAGACCCTTTGGCTATCCTCAATGGTCCTCTTGATAATCTTGATGAGAATTTTATTTGAAGACTCATCCAAGCCATTACCCTGAGAGTAATAACTAGATGAGGTATTCAAGTAAATTTCATGCCTAATTGCCCATTCAAGGATCTAAGCACTAGTAAAAGCCTTGACATTATTCAAAATGATGGTGGAAGGAGTGCCAAATCTTGTAACAATTCCATCGAGGAATTCTAAAATTGAAGCATCAATGGCATCCTTCAAGGAAATTGCTTCTATCCACCTAATAAAGTAATATGTGGCTATTAAAATCCACTTATGACCAACACTTGATGGTGGATTTGGAATGCCAATAAAATTTAAACCCCATTGTGTAAATGGATGATCAACTTGAATGGGATGAAGAGAGAGGGCAGCCAACCTTTTCTTTCCAAAATAAAATTACACTTTTTTTATAATTTCTTATCTATTTGTGAGAATCATTGAATAAATTTGGCCAATAATAACTAGCCCTCATGATCTTTGCAGCAATAGTCCTTGCATAAAAATGGCCACCTAAAGAGCCATCATGGAATTCATTTATTATTCCGCTAACTTGATCTGCCTCTATGCATCTTAATAGGACTCCATTGAAATCCTTTTTGAAGAGTATGACATAGGGAATGGACTGCAATTTGAAATTTCTTCTCTTGGTCCTATTCAAACCTAGAGGATACCTACCTTTCTATAAAAAGGTAATCATATCATGCACCCAACTATCCTATATGTTTGTATTTGGTGCTTGTTGTTCATGTAGCACAAGGGAAGCCTTTGTAGGAGTCTCAAATTTTGAGACAAGTTGTTCACACAACCCCTTGCCTCTCACTAACTTGGTGATTTTGATGTCAACGTCATACTCCATCACCTTGGTGATCCATCCAGCCCTTTTTTCATTGATATAGATCTGCTCAATAGGAACTCTTTAATGTTGGCATGGGGCACCATTAGTTTTATCTTGTTATTAGATAGCATGTGTCTAAAAAAAATTAATTCTCTAACAACAACAAGAGCTTTCTTTTCAACATAGTTGTACTTGGCTTCATAATCTTTAAGCCCTTCACTAAAGAAAGCAATGGGTTGCTCCAAATCTTCTTTATTTAGCTAGGTTAGAACAATTGATATACTTGCTCCACCTCCAAAGGTGTAAATAATGAAATCCTTATCATAATTACGGCTGAAAAGGGTAGGATCCTCAACAGTTTCTTGTTTGATAGCCTCAAAGCTATTCTTAAATTCTTTGATCTTGAGCATAGAGGTAAGAGGTTTTACCAAAGCAACAAGATTTAGAATGAACCTCCTCACAAATTTAATTGTGCCTAAGAAACTTTGTAATCCATTCTTCTGACTAGGAAGTGGGATGGCCAAGATAGATTTTACTCTTACACGATCAATGACTAAGCCATCCTTTGAAACAATGTGTCCAAGAAATTTTCCCTAGTCAGTGGCAAAGACATATTTATTTGGGTTTAGGGAATACCATATTCCCTACATTTTTGAAATACCTATTCAAGTTGACTGAAATGGTCTTTTGCATGCTTTGAAAACATTGTAATATCATCTAAGTAGACCAATACAAATTGCCTAAACAGACCTTGAAATTCCATATCCATGGCCCTTCACCTGCATTGGTTAGACCAAAATGCACTTTATAATAAGCATAGGTATCCCACTTTGTAGTAAATGTTGTCTGTGTTGATTAGATTCTTAGACCATAATTTTATTATAGCCTAAGTATCCATCCAAGAAATAAAACCTTTCTAACCCACTGACTCTTTGTAAAATCGGATCCATTGAAGGAAGAGGATAATGTTCTTTTAGGGAGGCTTTATTTAGATCCCTAAAATCTACACAAAGCTTGACTTCCCCATTCTATTTCTAATATGAACAAGATTTTCCACCCATGAAGAATTCTTGATTGTAAAAATGATTCTAGCCTCAATCAATTTGGCCATTTCCTTTCTCATTAAAGGCTCAATCTTAAGATTTATAGACCTTTTTTTTTTCCTTACAGGTTTGGCATCTAGATCTAATTCAATAGTATGTTGGGAAAGGCCTGGGTCAAAAAATTTTAGGTCTTCATAAGTCCAAGAAACTACATCATTATATCTATTGCAAAGATCTATGTAAACATCATGTTTAGTGGTAGAGCATACCTTTCCCAAGTTTAGAGACTTTCCTTCTAAAATCTCTATTGGCTTGAAGTCACCCTTCTTTGCAAATAAATTCATTCTTTTCTACTTTAACTATCAAGGTTGAAATTACCTTCAAGGGTGATGAGACAATTTGGTAGCTTATTGCTGCTCAACTGTACAATATGATCACCATACTGATTTGCAGCTTGGACTAATTTCTTTTAGAAAAAATTGCCTCCTCTTACAGAAAATTCAATACTTGTTAATCACTATCAAAGACTTTTCAGTAATCTTGATTATCTAGAACAACATGCCTCACAACAAGCCTGATATGATGCTCCTTTTTGCTTGCAACATGTGTTGGTATGTCAAACTAAGCACCAACTGCTACAAGTCTATCAACATGCTTATTTTGGTTTCTTGGAGTTGTTTGGATGCTAAAACCATCAAATCCCTCAGTTAAATCCCAAACCTTATGTTTGTAGGATTTGATCAAATTGTTCTTGGTTGAGCTTTGAGTTCTAACTTGATGGACAACTAGTTCACTATCACCAAAAACCTATAACAATTTGTTGTTCCTTTTTTGTGCAAGTTGGAGACCTTGGATGAGTGCTTCATACTCAGCCACATTGTTAGTGCAACTAAATTTAATCCTGAAAGAGAAATAATACCTCTCCTTACTCAGAGATACTAGCATTACACCAACACCAGCACCATTTCTATTTCTAGAACCATCAAAAAACATTTTCCACAATCCCCCTAAGTCTTCTTGAGTTTTTATGAGATTGGGGATAGTGGCATTCTCTTCATGAATGCAATAGGTTCCAAGACCAATCTCCTCCACTTCAGCAAAAATTAATGGGTCAAATTGTAAAGCATTTCCCCATTCATCCAACAGACAATCAGGTACTTCTTCTATAGGATTTGCAGGCTCATGAATAGAACACTCCTCCCTTTGATTATGCAATGTGAATTTCATGTTTATTAGACTAGGAGTGTAAGGCTTTAGGTGATCCTTTGCTATGGGATCAAATTTTATGGTTGCTTTAGTGTAATATATCATTCTAAATAGCATGTGGGACCAATCAACAAATAAGTACTCACCTATCTTAGCAGTGAAATCTCTAGATAAAAAAATGGAAAAATGAGCAGGGAGGTCTATGACTAAAATATCTTGCAACACATCATAGCTAGGACATGCATGCAAGGACAATTTTAGGTTTTTTATTACTCATACTGTATTAACAATAGTTTCATCCAATTGTAAAACTTTTCTAGCCACTGGTTTATACTTGATACCAAGCATGTCAGCAATTCCCATAGGCATAACAGAACTACTTGCCCTAAAATCTCATACAATTATGCACTATATAGTTTTCAATAATTAGAGAAAGATAGAAGGGAGGTGGCTTATTGATTTTTCTAGAATCCTCTTCTTCTTTAGGTTGTACCAAGTTGCTTGATGGAGTAGTATGCTCTTTTTCTTATACACCACCTAATTGTTTATGCTCCTTCAAAGCTTGTTGCAACAAATCCCTTTGTGATGGGATGGATAAAGTCTCCCACATGGTAACGTTTAGATTGGATTTCTTCATTTGTTCCACTATGTTGAAAGGAGCTAACTAGCTTTAGGAGGAGACCTAGGAACAACAGGGTCAATTCTTGTTGCTTGGGAAATCTTAGGTTGATCCACCACTTGTTTAGCCCTATTAACAGGCTGATTTGATTATGGAAAACCCATTGTCCTGCCTATTGGTCTATAATCTGCACTTTTTTGAGGTTGTTGAGAGAATGATGCTTGACCAACCATGGAATATGTACCACCCTCCATTACTCTTTTCTTTGATCTTGTATTTTGGGTTATTGTATCAGCATCTACCTAATTTACACCACAAAAATCCTCTTGAGCCCAAATGAAAAATGAGGAGTCCCCTCTTTGATTTTTATTGCTAGCAATTATTTGGCCTATGCCAATCTGCTGCCCTAAAGTAGAGGTTTCATTTTGAGCTACCAGATTTTGAACAAATTCTCCATTTTGACAAACATTTTGATTATGACCTTGCTCACAAGGGTAACACCACTTTTTTTCCTAAGCTATATTATTTTGCACTAGTACCAAATCTTTAGTATTTGTTTGTATGTTGTTCATAGGCTTAGTATGATTCCATTGATTTTGTCCTTGATAAGGCGGCCTATTTTGTTGATAACCTTAATTTTGAGGTTGATAAGGCCTATTAGTTTGAGCTTGATGCCTCTTCATTGATATTAACTCATTATTCATACTTCAAATAAAGGTGCCCCAATCCTCTAGAAGTGCAGCAAAAGTAGAATCTTGGCTTGTGGTAGCCATTGGGGTAGGAGCCACTGAGATAGGAGCTATTGTTAGTTGTGAAGGAAGCTCTAGAAATAAAGGCATTGGTGGCCTAGGAGCTATCTTCCTAGCCTGTATTAAACAATTTTCTACCCTTATGGAAACATCATATGCATCTGGTATGGTATAACCTCCCATTAATTGAATATCAGAAGAAGGCTTCACTAGAGAAGGGATTTTATCCCAAGTCTTCTGAAATCTGTAGTTAAAATCACTCATGAATTCATGAGGTGCTCTTTTAATTGTTGTTAGTTGTTCTACCAAGGATAAGTGGTCACTATTATCCTCAAAATGTTTGAATAGCTTCTCACCCATCTCATCCCAATTGTGAATGGTGTTAGGTGGTAGACCTTTGTACCATTGCAATGTTTTTCCTTTGAGAGAAGTGGCAAGTAATCTAACAACCACATTTTATTTTGTAACATCATGCACTGAGCATATGTTTTCCACATCTATGATGTGTTCTTCTATAGTTGTGGACATTTCACTAGTAAAATGAGGAACAATATTTTGGGCATTAACTCGTATATCAGTCTTTTGGGATAAAATTAAGGGGTTGCCACTGGTAAAAGACACAAAAGGTTGATTTCTAGGTAAAGACATATGGAATAATGCCCTGTTCGTATGGGTAGCAGGTGTTCTAGTTTGAAATAATCTACCCATAGGTGGCATAGATAGAGCTCTAGGAGGAGGACTTAACTTTTGTTTCTTCTTATAGGAGATAAGGATTTTCTATTTCTTCTTCTAGAAGTAGAAAATGAGAGTTGGATGTATTGCAAATTACCTCTAGAAGATGATCTTGTATGGATTCTTAGCATGAATTTTCAACTTTGATCTTGAACCAAGAGTTATAAGTAGTAGCAGAGTCACCAATTTGTATGTAGAGTTCTTCCTTGATTGCAGAGTCCCCAGGAACGTGTTTGAGAGCCTCTTCAAGACTAGAATATTGAGATTAGTACCACTCTCTCAACATAATGAAATGAAACTTCTTTTTGTCTCATCGAGCATGCCAAAAACTATTGTCACAGTTGGTGGGGAGAACTTGCACTGCTTGAACTAGTATATTTGTCACATAGTCACCATGGTGTTGGAGAAATACCTCTTTAAGGCTGAAAATATTGAGAGCAACACCGTTCTCTCAACAAGATGAAATAAAGTTCATCAAACTAGTCCCATCGGGCATGCCAAAAACTATTGTCACATAAAATTGCACCCTAATGAACAAGAGTTCAGTGTTCTAATGACATAATGGAAATGACATCAAGGTGTGGGATGTTGCAAAATGAGGTCAAGTCTCCGGAGAAGGCCAGCTTCCTTTTCCAAACTAAGTGCAAATGTGTTGGTCTAACCCAGCATATGAAAACCCTATTGCTATCTTACTCTAACAGATCACTAAGAAAAGAGATAGAAGGAGACATGAAAGGTAAAGAGGGCAATGCACCAAATTTAGAGTTTGTTTCTTTTTGCTTCAAAACTGAATAATACATCAAAGGAACAACTAAAAAACATGTTCATATATGAAGGTAAATGAATTTTACTCAAACATACAAGAGGCAATGGTAATAATAGCTAAATCTATTGGCATAAAGCTAGAAGCAACCTTTACAATGGTAGAATGAAAAAAGATGTAGGTTTGCAATAGAAAAATCCCAAAGGAGCCAAAGGAAGAATCCTTCAAAAGGATACAATATTTGCCTTTATAGTTCAGGCATAACTCGGGATTGAATTCAAAAACCCTAACCCTAACCTAACTAGGGTTGCAGAAAGATGAGCTCTGATCAGATTAAAAATGATATGAATTTCTCCCATTACAGAGCAATATAACTAGCCATAAAGGCTTTGAAAACTCAAACAAGCCACAAAATGATGGCGCACATGAATGCAAGGATGGGCACCCATGAAATCCGCAGTAAAATATAAAACCAACATACCCTAACAAGAGAATATGGTGTCTCAAGGAATAATAGTGCCATCCAACAATAAATACAACATAGGAAAGGTGTGAAAGTTTGATCCATAATCAATCAGATTTGATCTTGTAGCTAGAAATTTCATTGAGACATTACTTCTTCAAACTTTTCGCGAACAAGAGGAGATAACCATTGTAGTTTGAATATTGGTCATTGGATTAGAGATGGACGATCGAGATCATGTCCCCAATGAAAGTTTAAAACAAAATCATTGATCATATGAGAATCACAATCAACGACTATCATGTAGCCTTAACACATCCCTAAGATGACTGTTAGATCGCTCTCCAACACTAAATCTGATCCGTTGCAACCAACACATATGTTGAGCACCGGGTCCCACCATGACACCTGTTGCACTCCCTCGTACAGAATTTGGATCTTTGTGTGGGTCCCCCGCAGGTTGGCAAGGAACGATTAAGATTTAATCTATACATTGTTCAAGAACCATTAGATCAAGGGTCCCACCACCATCATTTCCCATCACACATCAAACAATGGTCTTCAATGGAACTAGGTTGAGACATATGGCAGCTACCTATTATCCTGCATGGTTTTTAAATTAAATATTTTAATGGCGTGGGCTAGCAGGAAATAGTCAAGATTTTACCCTAGCACTCTTTCACATCCATTCATTGGATCAAAGGGCCTACCACCTACATGACTTAAAGCCAAAATAAAGCATGTGCCTCAACCTCGTGACTTAAAAGGGGGACATGTCTAGGCAATAGAATGATTTAATTTTTAACAAGACAAGGCAAGGGTATGATTTAATAGGCGAAATGATAGGTTTCAAAACCATTTTGGTGGTCGAAGGGGTTTGAAAACTAACCAAAAGGCTGAAAAAATTTAGACTTAGTCAAAAATCATGAAGGTGAATGGGTACAAGCAATAGAAAGGAGCAAGGGGCTAGTCAAAACATGATCTCAACTGGCATAAGTTATAACTTATGTGACCTGTGACAACCAGTTACCAGTCAACACAAAAATATAAACTTTATTCATCCACCATGATTACAAACCTTAGGGTTTAACTGTAAACCCTAATTTTGTTTGAGAGTATAATTAAAGCATTCCTAAGCATTTTTTACCTCTTCAGGTCATGTAGACTAGACCAATTGACTCCTCTCAAAAAAACCATATTGAATCTACAGTCAGACTCCTCCGCAAACCTCTAGCAATGACCTCTACAACATCGTAATATTGCATGACAACATTGTAACCATTTTAGAAGCTTTGAGCAAATGTAAAACATGGATTTCAATAGGATGCACACAGAGGTTCTCTCTTATCGGATATAAATGGTGATCATCCAAGGATGGCATAAAATAAGTCAACAATTTCTATACCAACTTCCTCTCCTGGGTGATACTCTCCCTCCCCCTCTAGAGGGTTTGAACCTTTCTTGTATCCAAATTATTGCAATAGGTACATAGTTAGTTGATTCATATAAAACATATTCATCATATATCAAAAGCATCATTAAAGCATTTAAAAGCACTTCATCATAATGCATATTCATACATTTTGTTCATCCATTGAACATATTAAAGTCATAATCTTGCATTTAAAATTATTTTTACTCATAAAGTTAAAATTAATCTCGTAACTTAGAAATGGGGTGTAACAAAAATTCCCAAGATACCGATAAAAAAAAACTTCAAAGAACTAACCCTGCCTGATTTTTTATAAGCTTTCCCAAAAAAATCCAAAATATTGTAGCTTATAGAAAAAATTAAGGAAAATTTTGACTAAACTTTGACCACTAAATTAAATAATTCATTTTATTTCCAATAGTAAATTACAAAGAACTAACCTGGCCTATTTTATTATAAGCTTTCTAAAAAATGTTTTTTTTTTAAATTCCAAAAATCGCAACCTAGAGAGCAAATTAATGAAACAACATAAAATATCAATAACTTTTAGAAAACTTACCTTTAAAGTCTAATTTTTTGTTTGAGATCTGACCTAATACATATCTCAAAACCCAAAAATAATTAGATCCAAATTTGCACTAGTTTTAAATTTATAGTGGATATAAAAATGTTGTCCCAATTCGTAGCTCTGATACAACTTGTTATGATAATTTTTTTGGAAATGTTTGTAAAAGTTAGAAATATAGTAAACCACTTCAAGGGCATGACCTCCAATAATCAGATAATAAAATATGAATTCAATATTGTATGATATGATGATATAGAAGAGAGTTATTTATAGGCTAAACTATGTAGGGACATACCCCTGCATCCTAATGAAGAGGTATTAGTGTTTTAACTAATATTTATATTAGGGTTAAGCATGCTACAAGTGTTTATTCTTATTATAATCAGGAATATATATAATATATACTCACAAATTTATCATATTAAGATCATAACATACCACTTAGCGGTTTTGTGCAAGCCTATTTTATAAAAGAAAGCACGTGAATAGCTATTGAGGTTGTCTTATGCAACCTTTGTTTTATTGGCTAGGGTTCATTAAGCATCTATTTTAGGCTACATATATGGAAGTATGATTGAGATGTGTAGCTACATGGTTCTCATTTTCTTTTTCACATAGAGGAGTGCAACTAGGATGTTTTATATTGGTGTGAATATGGTGGCTTACCTAACTAGTTCATCTAGTAGGTCCTATTCACATGTTAAGTTTACTTAGCTCCAAGGAATATTTCTAGAAGTCTTAGTTTTCATTAAATCTTATCTTATTCCATTTACTTCTTGTTCCCTAGGTCATTTAATGGTTTTTGTCTCATGTCATAGGATTTAAGACATTTTTATAATCTTGTCTCATCTTATATCTCACCTTGCCTATATAAGCAAGGACTCTTGTACACTTTGTATCATAGGTGATGTACTATCATTGGTCCATTATTAATCAGTGTATATTATTGCACCAGCATCAAGCAAGTTATTCTCTTGCCATATACTCTTGTGGAAGGATATACTTTGTTTTATAGGTGATCCTAGGTCATGGGAGCTCACTATCAACTCCTTGGAGTTCACTATCAACTCCTACATGGTACCAATGCTCCAAATTTATAAACCCCTTCTCATATTTGAGGGTGATTAGGTGTGAGATTTCACTGGCTACACTTTTAGGACAAAATAAACCTCACCATTAAGTCCAAAATCCCCCAAAACCCCTATTTTCATATTAAATACTTTGATTTTGCCTACCAATCTTTTTTTATCATTTTTGGTAGAGGGTTGCAGAATTTACCATGTCAAAATTTGATACAATTGTACAAAATTTGTACAAATTTGTACTATACAACCTATTCGTACACAAGAACAAGTGTTAGTCGGTACTCTATAGGCATCGATTAAATCTCCAAGGCATATTCAAGGAAATGTTTTATCTTCGCTATGATCCCCTATGTCAGCTCCACACAAATCTAGTATCATTGTACCCTATATGTTTAATTCTTCCGTTAGGATGGTCAATTAGCATTTTTTAGTATTAAATTTTGTTTTTTAATCAATTTTTGTCTTGTTGCCCTTTCTCGTGGTTTAGTGACACCTATGGTCACATCAAAGCGGGAGGGGTTTATCACCCAGAGCATCGCCAGTTGCTATTGCCTTTCTGCTCACCCACTGCCCCCTACATGACCTTTTTTTAACTTCTAAACTCAACATTAGTTATATCGATGCCCGAGGGCTAAGCGCCTAGGGGCCTAAAATTTCCCTCTAATGCCCTAATTGGACAATTTTTTTCAAAACTCCATAACTTTTTGCTAAGGTGTCAAGATTTTGTAAATGAGATATCATCAAAAATTTGGTTCCAAGCACTTTCTATTAGTGCAAGTCTCATTATCATATTTTTTTGCTAGAGAATTATATTGCTAATTGAAGCTAGATATCTCATTTGAACCTCTGAGCTCATAACCTTTTTCCTGTTTATTGTATTTTCACAGTTCTTGTGGCATTGGAAAGGCATTGAGGATCTTTATTATTATGTCTATAAAACTTTTCTAGATTCAAACCTAGGTACATTTTATTTAGTTTTTTTAAGATCACATTCTAGTTATTTAATTGGGCATTTTCACACCTGAAGAGGTTCTAGATCTTTTGGGAGGACTTCATTTTCTATTATAGCCATTTGAGGGTTTCTAATTGTTGTTGAAGGTTGTTATATTGGTAAACTTGGAGATTTATATTAGTTCATATGGGTTTTTCATTTCATCCTTATTTGATCATCTTGAAAAGGAGAAACTATAAAAAAAGGAGAGGTTACATCATAAAACATCTTTGTTGACTTCAACTTTTTCCAGAGGTGTATGGTCTTGTTCCCCCTCCAAGTATTAATGGTAAGAAATTTTCTTGGAATTGCAAAAAGGATCATATCCTAGGAGTGATTAATATGCATGTTGATGATGATATCTTGAATGCTATTGTTGACTTTGAGTGTCCTCATGCTCTTTGGACTAAAATTTGGGAGATATTTGGATACTTTGGTACATAGCCATTCCAAAATGATCATGTTTCAGATTTCCTTTCACCTCTTGATGCTTTAAACAACATACCATATAAATATGATATTATTCAAGAATTTTCTTCTTTGGGTAGCTTTAAATCTTTAGATGAGGATGATAATGCTTCTTCATATTCTCTTTCTCCTTCAAATACAGTTGATGATACTTCACCTTCATTGATTCCTTGTGCAAAATCATTTATTATGACTTCCATCATTCCTATTCAGCGAGACTATCTTTATCTTTCAGATTCAAATTTGCGAGATGATTATTTGATAGGTATATCAATTTTATTTTGTGATTCTCATATTGAAAATTTGGAGGAAACATTTGAGGTATTATCTCTCATATTTGATGATAGTCATTGTACTATTGTTATCAAACCATCATTATCTTTAGATATTTTTCAACATTTATTACCACTTGATCCTACTTTTTCACCTTCATCTTTGATAGGGAATGTACCTTATTTGATTATGATACCATCATCTTCCATGGACATGGTGACACGTGAGGATATTTCAAAGACACCATCATACACTCCATCCTTCTTCCTATCAATTCTTATATGAAATGGGAAGAATTCCTTCATTTATACTTGGTTTTGTTTCTTCCCAATGGGAGGAATGTTGTTTGTAGGCTTTAGATCATATTTTATCTTCAAGCATCTACCATTTATGTAGGATATTACACATTATGGGGGGATACACAGTCTCTCTCTTTCCCTCTTATAGGGGGCTATCGATTGTATATTTATGATAGATTTAGTCCTCTATGGGGTTTTGTTGAGTCCTCCATTCATAAATTCTTTCATCACTTGTACATGATTATTTTATTGCATTCTCTCTTTTAGAGAAGGGTTTTTCCCATAAGGTATTTCTCCTTTTATTCATTTGTGAGAGATAATTTGTAAATGGGTACCTAACATGGTATGGACCCATCCATGCATTCTTGCATATCTTATCCCTTAGTTACACTTAAGGAGGTTTTGGTGTGAATAAGGTGTTTTACCTAACTAGTTCATCTAATAGGTCTTATTCACATGTTAAGTTTACTTAGGCCCTAGGAATATTTCTATAATTCTTAATTTTCATTAGATATTATCTTATCTTATCTTATGTCATTTACTTTTTGTGTCCAAGGTAATTTAATGATTGTTGTCTCATTTCATGTGATTAAGACACTTTTCATGATCTTATCTAATCCTATATCTCACCTTGCTTTAAATCAAGGTCTCTTGTAAAAAAATTATCATAGGGGATGTATTATCATTGATATATTATTAATCATTATACATTATTGCATCGATATAAAGTAATTTATTCTCTTTCCATACTCTCTTATGTAAGGATAGTTTTATTTTGAAAGTGATCCTAAGCTATGGGAGCTCACTATTATCTCCTTGGATTTCACTATCAACTCCTATATTTTATGCTTTAGAGGCCTTGTATGAATACTCTAGAAGTGTATTATAATCTTGTTTCTCGAGATAATACATTGAGTTGTGTAGGTACTTTTAGAGGTTCGATTTTTCTCTTGAAATGTTTTTCCTAGGGTATATCTAGTGTTATCATGAGGTATTTTTGTTATTATTTTGCATTTTTTATTTTCAAAGCTTATTTTATATTTGTTTCTCTCATGAGGTTTATGTGAAAATAGTATATTTTTACTACAATTTCCTTTCAAATGCTATAAAAAATGTGTCAAATATGGATGATTTTTATCCTTATTTTTTTATCATTATAATGACCTAGGATGATGTCCTTAAATGTAATTCCTAGATACACAACTCGAGAACTTTATTTTAGAAGCTTATGATTAACAATTATATTCTTATAAATTTATTCTAAGAATAAATAGATTTTAAAATTCAAATAGGAGGAATAGATTGCGGGCTTGGTTTTATCTACAATACAAAATCACATGGAAAACCTAGTTTATGGATGTTAGATCCTATTTAATATAAACTATACTATTATACAACAATGGATTTAGAATGATAGAATAATAGTTCAAGATTAAAGTGAGATGGTGTAGCAAAAGATTCAAATTGAGTGCTAAAACCGTATAATTATGAAATCCATTCAAAGTGGTAGAGAACAAAGGGGTAAAGGTATAATATGTAGTTTTATATCCTCTAAATTTCCCCCCACATTGATGTGTGTGTAAATATTTATGAGCAAGCATGCTAAATTAAAAAATGAAATAAATTTAGTAGTCATAAAAAAGATTTAATTTTTTTAGATTCCAGAATTTGAGCTACTAGAACAAGCATGTTCTTTCTTTATCCCTAATATGCAACAAGTGCTCTATCATCAAAGTAAAAATAACCTGCCTTTAAAATTATTTAAAATCTATGAATAAAATTAGTAATATGTCCACTCAAATCGTGTTTACTTTGAAAGAGATCCCACAAATTGAAGAAAGGAAAAAATAATGATATATGTAAATTATGACTAAAAGTTAAGAATGATAAATAAAATAAATTGAATATAGAATTTGTAATTGGTGTATGATTTTTCATGTGTGTATTCAATGTGTATGAAAGATATTGTTGGTTATGGAGCTTGAACTTATTAGTTATGGAGCCTAGGGGGGTACCCCCCTCCGGGATCTATGGGGCTCACCCCCCAGTGGGGGGTCCAAGGGTCATCTACCCCAATGGGGTTTCAAGGGTAGCACCTCTGAAAGCCACATTTTATATATTTACTCATTATAAATATGAACCATTCAACATTAGGTCACATATCTAATGATGGAGGCTATGTTGTCTTTTCTTTCCCTAGAAGGCAACCCCCTCTTTATGCAAGGGTATTGTATTACTCCTATATATTGTATTATATTATGAGAGGAGACTATGATATAGATAAGAATAAGTTATAGTGGACCATGTGTTTTAGGTTGTATCCCTTCATAGTATTGGATGAAATAAAGGAAGTACCAGTTGTTTCTCTGTGGACATAACCCATATTGGGTGAACCACGTATATCTTTGCATGTATTTTGTGTTATCTTATATTTTACTTGTGTATTCATTTTATTGTATATTTCTTTATGATCCTATTCCTAACATATTCCACCAATTATAAAAAGCATGGGAACATAGAACCTACTAATATAAAATAATACCTTTCCCCCTAAGTGGAAAAATCAAGGGAAATCAATAAAATAATTATTGGTTATAGAGCCTGATCTTATTGGTTAATATTTATATAACAGGGGGCACATGAGAGGTTCCCCCTTGGAGGGTTTGATGGGGCCATCACCTTGATTGGGGATGTGGATGCCACACACCCCCAATGAAGCTTTGGGGGTAGCACCCCCGAAAGCCACATTTGATACATTTATTCATTGTAAAGTTGGATTGTTCATCATTAGGTCACAGATCTGATGGTAGAGATTATGCTAGTTTTTCTTGCCCTAGAAGACAACCCCTTTTATGAGGTAACTGTATTATGGTTGTGTATTGTATTGTATTGTGAGGATATTGTGATAGAAAGAAGATGAAATTACAATGGATGTGTTGTAGGTTGTATCCCTTCATTTTTCTAGATGAAATAAAGGTAGGATTGGTTGTTTTTATGTGGATATATCCCATATTGGGTGAACCGCATATATCTATCTCTATGTTTTGTGTTTTCTTTTAATTTTATTTCTACATTTATTTTATTGCATATTTCTCTACAATCCTATTCTTAAGCTCAAAAGGAGGGTTTATTGGTTCGAGTGAGAGCAATGGCAGAAGAAAGAAAGTTTAGGGTTGAGAAGATCAACAACCAAAACTACTAGCTATGGAATATGAAAAAGGAAGACTATCTATATCAAAAGGATATTTTATTGTCATTGGGAGGAAAATAAAATAAACCTACAAATAGGACAAATCAAGAATGAGAGATTCTTGGCATAAAAGTAATAGGAACAATATGACTATGTCTAGAAACATCAGTGGCTTTCAATATATCAAAAGAAACAACAACAATGGATTTGATGTCAGTATTGGCTAAACTGTATAAAAATGCCTTAACTTCAAACAAGGTATTTCTTATGCAACATTTATTTAATATAAAAATGTCATAAGGTGGGTTTGCTGCTAATCATTTAAATGAGTGTAACATGGTCACCAATCAGTTAAGTTCTGTAAATTTGAACTTTGATGATGAGGTTAGGGCTCTCTTGCTTTTGTGCTCATTGCCAGAAAGTTGGAATAGCTTGGTCATGGTTATGAGTAACTCTATTTCTAGGTCAAGCACTATATATTATGATGATGTTGTTGATGTTATCCTTAGCAAGGAAATGTGATGAAAAGAATAGGTGAGACACCAAGTAATTATTTGACTATGGAAAATAAGAGAAGATAGAGGGAGAGAGGAAAGAGCCTAATAAATTGTGGGAAGTCTAATAAGGGTGTATCCAAATCCAGAAGAAGGATAGAATATTGGAATTCCAAGAAGAAAGGACACCTGAAGAAAGAATGTTGGTCTCGAAAAGGAAAACAAGGAGATGGACAACAAGAAAATAGTAAGGAATCAAATGTAGCAGGTGATGTACTGCAAGATGCTTTGATCATTTCATTAGATAATATTACTAATTATTAGGTGTTAGACTCAGGGGCTTCATTTCATGCCACACTCCATAATAATTTTTTATTATTATGTTCAAGGTGATTTCGGATAGGTTTATTTGGGTGATAATGAACCATGTATTTTTTTTGGAAAGGATAAGATACAAATAAAATTACCAAATTGAAACCAATGGTTGTTAAAAGAGATGAGGAATGTTCCTAATTTGAGAAGAAATCTAATTTTGGTTGGACAATTGGGAAATGAAGGTTGTACCATTATATATACAGAGAATTCATGGAATGTCACTAAAGGATAATTGATAATAGAAAAAGGAGAAAAGTTAGGTACATTTTATTTT
The DNA here is from genome assembly GCA_007115665.2 of Sequoiadendron giganteum. NCBI lineage: Eukaryota > Viridiplantae > Streptophyta > Pinopsida > Cupressales > Cupressaceae > Sequoiadendron > Sequoiadendron giganteum. The sequence goes on from CM021109.1 coordinate 598,143,724, forward strand.
TTAGATTGCAAGAATTAGTCGGGTATTTGTCCCCCTATAAATTGTAGTGCGCCTAGTAGAATTTTTTCATGTGACTGGTGGCGCTGGCACGACACGCCCTCTAGTACCATGAGTTTGGGGGGAGACTAGACCTCATTACCTCTTTCTTGCAACAGGATACTTTAGCCAATCGAGCTAGGCCCCCCGCCCCAGGTAGGTACATTGTATTTATGTACTAGAAATTATATTTTTTCTATTGATTTAGCTTCTACAAAAAAAGATAAAAATATTATGGCAACATAGGCTTGGGCACATGAGTGAGAAGGGGATGAGGATTTTCCACTCAAATAATTTGTTTCTACGTTTGAAGCAAGTTGATTTAGATTTCTATGAAAATTGTGCTTATGAAAAATAAAAGAGAGTCATATTTCTCAAAGTTGGGAAGAAAAAGAAGAGTGAAAAGTTAGAGCTTGTGCATTAATATGTATGGGGACCAACTCGGGTATCATATCTTGGTGACTCTTATTATTATGTTACTTTTATTGATGATGTAAATAAAAAACTTTGGTTATTTAATTCAAAGAAAATTTGATGTGTTTGCTAATTTTAAGAAATGAAAAGATTTGGTTGAGAATGAGATAGCAAACAAGTTGAAGTGTCTCAAAATATATAATGGAGGGAATACTATAGTTGCATGAATTTTGATAGTACTATTCATACCATTGGATTCATAGATAAAAGACAGTTCCAAGAACACCACAAGAAAATGGTGTTAGAAAGGATGAATAAGAAATTCATGGAGTATGCAAGGAGTATGAAATTGCATGCAGGATTACCATTACATTTTTTACCAATTTTTATAGATTATTTTGCTTACTTAATAAACAAAGGGCCTTCAAGTTCCCTAGAACGTGGTATTCTAGAGGAGACATGGACAAGTAAAAATATAAACTACTCATTTTTGAAAAAAAAATTGGTTGTGAAGCATTTGTCCATATTGATATAGAGAATAGAACAAAGCTTGAGGCTAAATGCAAGAAGTTTACTTTTATTAGATATGGAGTTAATTATTTTGGTTATTTCTTATGGAATTATGAAAATCATAAAATTATTAAGAGTAGAGATGTGATATTGAATGAGGATGTCATGTACAAAGATCAGTTGCAGGGAAATAAACAGGAAAAAGAAAACATAGAATATACGATGCTTGATGAAATCCAAAAAAAATTTAGTTCCAAAGGCACAAAAAAGTAAAAATATTCAACCACAAGAACACCAACAAGCATCGAAAAATCCTACAAGAAGATCTATCAGGTTAAGTAGACCCCCAAACGATACTCTTCATTGTATTATGTACTATTGGTTGGTTCTAGTGAACCAAAAATTTAGGAAGAAGCTATTCAAGTATAAACCAAAAAGAAGTGGGAGCAAGGAATGAAAAAGGAGATGGAATCTTTGTTACAAAACCAAACTTGGGACTTAGTTGAGTTTCAGTAAAGGAGCATTGCAGAACAAATGGGTTTATAGGATGAAGGAAGAAGATGGAGAAAAAGGTAGGTACAAGGAAAGACTTGTTCTAAAGGATTTTAAACAAAAAAAGGTAATATTTTGATGAAATATTTTCTTTTATTGTTAAATTTACTTCAATTGGTACTATTTTAAGTCTATTGGTAGTATAATATTTTTATGTTGAACAATTAGATGTAAAGACAACTTACTTCCATGAGTATTTGGAGGAAGATTTTTATATGCAGCAACCACAAGGGACTGAGGTCAAAGGGAAGGAGAACTTAGTGTGTAGGTTGAAGAAGAGCTTGTATGGCCTAAAGCAAGCTCCAAGGAAGTGGTATTTAAAATTTGAAAGGTTTATGATAGAACAAGGTTATAGTAGGCGCCATTCTAACCACTTTGTTTATTTCAAGAGATTATATAATGGGAATATATTATCTTATTATTGTATGTAGATAACATGCTTGGTGTAGGGTCTAACATGCAAGATATACATATACTCAAAAGGAAATTATTCAATCCATTTGTGATGAAGAATTTTTGTGTCGCAAAGAAAATCCTTGGTATGATAACAATGTTGAACATAATGCAGTGTTGAGAGTGGGGGTGAATCAACATAAATTAAAAATTAACCATTCTCAATTGAAAATTAAACATTACATCACATAAACTAAAAGAAGATCAGAAAAGAAAACATGCACCACACAAGGACACCAATATTTTTTACATGGAAAACCCAATGAGGGAAAAACCATGGTGAGAGTTAACTCACAATATATGAAGTTTGTTGCTTACAAATATTACAATGTTGTTTAAGGATCACCACCTATGGACTTGCAGACTAAGGTGTACAACCTTAGGGTAAGATACAAAGGACCTGATGAGACTCACTATCTCAAAGTAGGATACATGAAAATTACAATGAGAAATATTAATATGAACTGGTATGAAGAAGCATCCAACATATGTTGATGTTGCAGTCCCTTTTTCACACAATTAGCCCTTCACACTAACTTTGCACACTTCATCTTCAACATACTACTCAATCACAATTCCTTCACATTTGACACCTTAACAATTAAATTTGATCTTCTATATATATATCCTCTGCAACAACTCAAAACCTTAATTAGGTCAGCTCCAAGATAACCTTTAGAAGAAACATATTGTTAATGTGTGATAGCTTCGGTCAGATATGAATGACAGTGATGCAAGTATCATTGTCATTCATAAGTGATCAAAATTATCATACATGTTATGATATTTCTATAAAGATCAATTAAAATCGAAATTATGAAAAATCATATTAAATTCTATCATTCCCGTGATTTTTCTGTATTCATGTGAAATCGGAATTCTCTTAAGTTCATACGCCATCATGTAGAAGGGTGTGTATGTTAATACACATTTAACAAATGGTAAATGACTGTTGAGGAAGCCCGCACGCAAAGGGATGCATCCCTTGTAGGTGGGTCTCTCCTCTTACAAATAGAAGTTACTTCTTTGATATGCAAACATAGAAATCAGATAATGTTCTGCAATCAGCACATTCACATTTAATCTAAAATCTGGAAATCAAAGTTAGAAGGAAATCTGGAAATCGCAGTTAGAAGAAAATTCTGGAAATATCATTCTTATTTATAATTGCCTTACACATAAATTTGAAACTTAGTTTTGCTCTTAGTTATCAGAATCCCATTCATAGGAAAGATTTAATTACATTTACATGGTATCAGAGCCACGTTGTGCGAATCCAAATCAAATCTAAAATCAGATTGCTCAAAGAAATTCGTATTTTCTAAATCAAATTCACATCACATTCTTCATAATGTCTATTGTGATCAGATTGGAAAAACATCTGACAAGAGCAGATAATCTAGTATCACTTATGAGTGAAACTATTAGGAAACCAGAGGCTGAACCTAAGAAAATTGAGAACCTTGTGTTCTACACAACCCTTTCTAATCAAGTTTCTAACAACACTCAAAATTGGGTAATTGATAGCGGTTCATCTTGACACATCACAGGGTTCAGAGAACACCTAGACTCCATAACTGAAAAAATTGATGAAGAAGTAACCATCAGAGATGATTGTGCATACCCTATAAAAGGGGTTGGAACATGCTCTATCAAATTGAAATCTGGGATTTCTCTACAACTCACTGGAGTCCTATTTGTACCTAGAATTAAGGGAAATCTTATATCCATCTCTACCCTTGAAGACAATGGCTACAGAGTTACATTTATGGATGGTAAAGTTCTAGTGTGGCCTAAAAACTGAACTATCAAGAAAGCTCATACCATAGGCATAAGGCAAGGGTACCTTTACAAACTTTGCACTGAGGTTAAACAAGCCCTTACCCTTGACACTATTGACTCAAATGAAATCTGGCATAGAAGACTAGGTCACCTTCATTTTCGTGCCCTACCTTCTATGGTAGAACTTGTTACTGGCTTACCCAAGCTAAAACTATCTCATGAGGGAACCTGTAAAGGTTGTGCCCTAGGAAAGAATACTAAAGGATCCTTTCAAAATAGCCTAAGTAAAACCCTTAATTTATTAGAACTGGTTCACTCTGATCTTTGTGGACCCATGTCTGTACCTTCTAAAGCAGGATTTCTATACTGTCATATTTGTAGATGCCTTCTCTAGGAAAACCTGGATCTATTTCCTTAAATGCAAAGAGTTAATAGAAATCCTCAAAAGGTTCAAAGAGTTTAAAGCGCTCACTGAAAACTTCTCTGGAAAGAAAATAAAAAAACCTAAGGACAGACAATGGGAAAGAATATACCTCTGAGATTTTTAAAGAATTCTGCATGAGTGCAGGAATTAAGAGGGAGTTCACTATTGCCTACAACCCTCAACAAAATGGGGTTGCTGAAAGGAAAAACATAACCATTGTAGAAGCTGCCAAGGCAATGTTACTGGACCAAAACATTGAAACATTTTTCTGGGCAGAAGCCTTTAGGACTGTTATCTATATACAAAATAGATGTCCTCATTCTCATCTTGATAACAAAACTCCTGAAGAAACCTTTACCGGCTTAAAACCTAACATTAGCCATCTTAGGATTTTTGGCTGCCCTGTCTATATTCATGTACCCAAAGAGAAGAGATCCAAACTAGAACCTTCTAGAAAGAAGGGAGTATTTGTGGGTTATAGTGAAACCTCCAAAGCTTATAAAATATCCATACCCGGGCAGAAACAAATTGAGTTGAGCAGAGATGTCATCTTCGAAGAAGACATTGCTTTCAAGAGGGCAAGAAGTACAAGTGAAACAGGAACCTATTTCCCTAGGATACCTGAAATGGAACCTGCTCCTGAGATTTAGAGGGAGCATCCTGAGGAAATGTCACTTGAATCTCCTACCACTTCAAATGAGGACACAAATGGCATTGGCAGAAAGAGACCACTTTGGGCTAGGAAGATGATCAAAGAAGCAGAGGATCTTGCAACACCTAAAGGAACATTCAGGGAGAGTAAAAGATCCAAACGATTCTCTAGCTATGTTGCTTTGATGAACAACATCATAAACTCTGAACCTACCAGTGTTACAGAAGCCTTCAGACATCAAGCTTGGAAGGATGCAATGATAAAGGAGTACCAGTCCATACTAAAGAATGATGTATGGGACATAGTGCCTAGACCAAAAGAGAAATTTGTTGTTTCCTCTAAATGGCTCTTCAAAATCAAGCATGTTGCTGATGGCAGCATAGAAAAACATAAAGCACGTTTCGTGGCTAGGGTTTTTTCTCAAAAGGAAGGCATTGATTACGAAGAAAAATTTGCACCTGTTGCCCGCTATGCATCAGTAAGAACATTGTTAGCCATTGCAGCAGCTAAAGGTTGGAAGGTCCACCAAATGGATGTGAAAACTGCCTTCCTGAATGGAACCATTGAAGAGGAAGTCTACCTGGAACAGCCTGAAGGATTTGTGATACATAAATCTAACTCTCATGTGTGCAGGCTCAAGAAAGCTCTCTATGGACTTAAATAGGCTCCCAGGGTCTGGTATGAAAGAATTGACAGCTATCTCTTGGGATTAGGATTTTCCAAGAATGATGCTAACTCCAATCTATACTTCAAGGTAATCAAAGGTGATATGATTATAATTATTTTATATGTTGATGACCTGCTAATAACAGGGGAAGATCACCTCATTACTCAAGGGAAACAAGATCTCATCTCTGAATTTGACATGAAAGACTTGGGTATTCTTCACTACTTCCTCGGTTTGGAAGTATGGTAGAAATCAGAAGGTATTATACTAAATCAAGGGAAGTATACTATTGACATTCTGAAAAGATTTGGAATGTTGGACTATAGACTAATGTCCACACCCATGGAAACCAACCTTCACAAATTGAAAGAAGCAGCAGCAGAATCCAAATGTGTAGATCCGACCCTTTACAGATAGATGATTGGATCCTTGATGTATCTAGTTAACACCAGACCTGACATTTGCTATGCTGTAAATGCCCTCAGCCAGTTCATGTGTGAACCCAAAGAAATTCACTTGATGGCTGTAAAACATATCTTTAGATATCTTCAAGGTACCATTGGATATGGGCTTCATTACAAGAATGATCCATTAGATCTACATGGGTACTCAGATTCAGATTGGGCTGGAAGTGTAACTGATCAAAAAAGTACATCAGGATGTTGTTTTAGTTTGGGATCAGCTATGATCTCCTGGATTTTTAGAAAACAATCATCAGTTGCACAGAGCTCAACAGAAGCTGAATATATTACAGCCTCAATGGGGACAAGAGAAGTAGTGTGGCTTCGTAAATTGATTGTGGGACTCTTTGGTGAGCCCTTGAATCCTACAATTATTCATTGTGATAATTAGAGTTGTATAAAGCTCTTTGTGAATCCTGTCTTTCATGACAAATCTAAACACATTGAGATCCGCTATCATTATGTGAGAGATATGGTGGAAAGGAAAGTGATTCAGTTGGAGTACATTAGTACAAATGATCAAACTGCAGACATTCTCACCAAACCTCTCTCCTGGATCAAGGTAGAGCACTTCAGGAAGAAACTTGGCATGTTTGAAATGTAATTTGTTATTTATGTTTGAAATGCAAATTGTTTATAAATTGTACTAATATATAAAAATGTTTAATGTGTAAACTCTTGTGTCATGTGTGTGACTCCATGACTTTATGGGCCTACCCCTCCTATGTACATTATCGAAAGGTGACGATCTTTCTGATAATGAACACTTGTATTTGACATTGTAAAGTGACGACTCTACAATGATAAAACTATCATAATAGATATCATATGGCTTGATATCTATAGACATGTCATGATAGTATCTCTTAGACACCTTGATGGATATCATGAGACTTGATATCTGAAGGTCATTGTGACCCATAAGAGATGATCATGGCGGATGAGTATATTCGTGGATATGCCATGATCTATGGTAGACATCATGTGGCTTGATGTCAGTGCACATACCATAATGAAGATATGTATGAAGAATTTCATGTGACTTGACACTTTCAGAAGCATATCATATCTTTTGATATCACGAGTTAGGTGATATCACTTTTGGAAGTTATTCTTCCTAGTTAAAGAGGGAGTGGAGAAATGTTAAAATGTGTTATGAAGAATGTCATGTGACTTGACAACTTTGAGAAAACATATCATATCACATGTGAAGGTAATATCTTTACTTATTTGATTTGAAATATCTTCCTTAGCTAAGAGGGAGTGTTAATGTGTGATAGCTTCGGTCAGATATGAATGACAATGATGCAAGTATCATTGTCATTCATAAGTGATCAAAATTATCATACATGTTATGATATTTCTATAAAGATCAATTAAAATCGAAATTATGAACAGTCATTAAATTCTATCATTCCCGTGATTTTTCTGTATTCATGTGAAATCGGAATTCTCTTAAGTTCATACGCCATCGTGTAGAAGGGTGTGTATGTTAATACACACTTAACAAATGGTAAATGACTATTGAGGAAGCCCACACGCAAAGGGACGCATCCCTTGTAGGCGGGTCTCTCCTCTTACAAATAGAAGTTACTTCTTTGATATGCAAACATAGAAATCAGATAATGTTCTGCAATCAGCACATTCACATTTAATCTAAAATCTGGAAATCAAAGTTAGAAGGAAATCTGGAAATCACAGTTAGAAGAAAATTCTGGAAATATCATTCTTATTTATAATTGCCTTACACAAAAATTTGAAACTTAGTTTTGCTCTTAGTTATCAGAATCCCATTCATAAGAAAGATTTGATTACATTTACACATATGATATCACACTGGTTGGCTCCAAACATGTATAATATTTGCAAGAAAAATACTTGTATATTAACACACGACATTATAGGACCCAAACACATCATAACAAATTCATCAAAACAAGATTTATTAATCAGGATCAACTACAGATGAAGGAAGCAAGCTTGTCAGCCCAAGCAACATCAACACCACAAAAACTACCAACTATTCATCTTGACACCATTGAGGAGAGACCAAAAACATCATGCGGACCAAGATGAGAGAAATGTAGTCCATTCATAGTATCTCCTCAATCTTATCCTAAAGAAATTGATCATCATATGTCGGTGCAAGAGGAGAAATATATCCGACTGATGAAATAAAGCATCCTAAAACCACTGTACAACTATCATATGAAAACTAATCTTGTGGACCAAAAAAACACTTCAGACTTACAAGGAAGAATCCATATAAATCTATGAACATATCCCCAAGTCTGCGCAATCATATCTATCTCACCAGAGGAATGCGAAGCATTCCAATAGTCCCTTATCAATACTTTATATTGCCAGAGCACATAACGAAACAGTATTATTTATAACATTCACTGTAGAAGGTTTGATAACATGAACTCTTGGATATAACACCTTCACATCTTGTCCTTCTTATCTTCAGAACCGCAAGAAAAAAAACTTGGATTGTGGAGAGATGCAGACCAAAATACTATGACTACCTCAGAGTATACGTTGTAAATACCTTATCCAATATTATGCAACTTATCTCAATATGCAATACACAAACCTGGGATAATATCAAAGTAGGCACAGTGTAAACATATCATAACTTGTGTTTTGGGCTCTACAACATACTTAGTCATTAGACTGAATACCATTTCAACCTCATACTGCATTGCTGATAGTACCAACAAATATATCTACTCTTCCATTATCTCTGGAGTATTATACATGCATTAGCATACACTTGTGGCATCAATGGTAACACATCCTAGGTTGAAATCAATGACAACACTTATTGCCGACAAACAAGAGATAGGAAAACTTGCACAGTAAAATTATCTCAAAGTGAGTACACAGAGAAGGTGTTGAAAATATTTCAAATGCATGATACAAAACCAGTTGGTACACCTTTACCCAGTCATTTAAAATTGACCAAGGAGATGTATCCCAATACTCGAGAGGAGATAGAATACATGTCCAAGGTTACATACTCATGAATAATTAGAAACTTGATGTATGGAATGGTGTGTACAAGGCCAGATATTGCATATGCAATGAGAGTTGTCAAAAGGTATATGAACAATCCAAGAAAAGAGCATTAGAATGCAATTAAGTGGATTTTCAAGTATTTTAGGGTACTACTACTCAAGCACTATGTTTTGGAGGCTCATACTCTACTTTACAGGGATATGTCAATTCAAATCTAGGAGGTCATATAGATAGCAGGAGGAGCACCATTGGGTACATTTTTAAACTGTAGGTGGAACTTTAGTAAGTTGGATTTTGAGGTTGTAAATTGTTGTTGCACTTTCAACAATAGAAGCAGAGTATGTTTCTACTACATAGGCTAGTAAAGAGATTATTTGGTTATAATTTTTTATGGAGAATTTGAGGAAGAAGCAAGAGGATAGCAAGTTGTATAGTGATAGCTAAGGTGTCATTCATCTTGCAAATAACTAATCACTTCATTCTAATACTAAACATATACAACTCAAGTATCATTTTATATAAGTAATTTTGGAAGATGGACAGTTGAAGCTAGAAAAGATATACACTAGCCAAAATATTGCAAACATGTTGACAAAGGCAGTAACTCAAGAGAAATTGATTTCCTGCTCAGTTTTATTTGTCCTTCAAAGATGATCAAGAAGATGAGAAACTTGAAAATTCAAAATTTGGAGCCTATTCCAATGGGAGCAGTAGTGGTGGAGTTGTTATAATCAATGTCTAAGTGGGAGATTATTGGTGGAGCTTGATTATCTCCCTAGAGTTGTCATGATTAGTGTCCAAGAGGGATATTGTTGGTTATGGAGCATGATCTTATTGGTTAATATTTATAGCATGGAGGGTGCAGGGGGTACCCCCCTACGAGGTTCAAGGGGAGCATCCCCTTGATGGGGGTTTGGGGGAAGCACCCCCAAAAGCCACATTTGATATATATTTATTCATTGTAAATCTAGACTGTTCATCATTAGGTCACAAATATGACAGTAGAGATTATATTGGTTTTTCTTGCCCTAGAAGACAACCTCTTTTATGAGGGAACTATATTACACCTGTGTATTGTATTGTATTGTATTGTATTGTATTGTGAGGATATTGTGATAGAGAGAAGAGGAAGTTACAAGAGATGTGTTGTAGGTTGTATCCCTTCATTTTGTTAGATGAAATAAAGGAAGGATTGACTATTTCTCTGTGGATGTAGCCCATATTGGGTGAACCATGTCTATATCTATGTATGTGTTTTGTGTTATTTTTATATTTTATTTATGCATTAATTTTATTGTATATTGGTCTATGATCCTATTCCTAACAATAGCATGAGCATGTCATATGCAAATATAATACTATAATATGTAATTGAAACATGAGATGGCAATAAAAAGAGGATTTCCAATAATATCAATATTCTTAGGTTGTAATGGGCCTACCTCAATAGTGATGAAAAAAGGTATCATAGAAATCAATGCCTCATAAAATTGTTCTCTATGAACTATTTTTTTATAGAAATGTGTGAATTTTGATGCTATATTTGAAGAAGCAAGCCAAGATGTTTTCACTTGTGTGATATATACTTATTTTCAATACTTTTTGATATATTTTTTCTTGCATTGAACTCTTGAGGTGCCCTTCTTTCTATTAAAATATTCATTGAGCTTTGGAGTTAATAAGCATACAATTATGTGGTTTACCATTTATACATATGTAAATTTTCCTTGATTGCTATCATGTTTGAAAGGTTTTTTTGTTACATTTATATAAAATATCATAGGCATGCCCTTAGATTTTTCAACAAAACCAATATAGTCATCATAACTAGCAGTAGAAGGATTTCCATAATTGACTTCTACTTGGTGAGATTCATCATTGATACATATGGAAGCTATTGGTGAATACCCTAAGATTTTAATTTAGGGGTGCTACATATCTATTTCCATTTTTAAAAAATGGAGTAAAGTGCAATTAGGGTGAGTTTTGAAGATATATATGGGGGAGTTTGAAAGGAAGGGGGGGGAGTTGTTGTAACACTACATGAGGAGGATCCACCCATATAGTGACATTTTATTTTCCCTCAATTTGATTTGAATGATTTTGCATGAGAATCATCAATAATGTTGACATTTCAAATCCACCCTCATGCCCATTTTTGAAATTTGACTTTGGTTTATACTTATGTGGATGAGGAGGAATGCTACAGATAACATAATGGAAGAGATTATTTTCTAACAATTTAAGCTCATAATGATGTACACTAGCACAAAACTCAAAAAAATTATAAGTATTGAAAACCATTTTCTCTTTGATGATTTGAAGGATGCCATCAATAAATGAACCTTGAAGCATAATTCATTGTGGTTGATAATTCATATGAAGAAACATATTTTAAAATCTAAGCACATAATCGTTGATTTCTTGTTTAATCCTTGCTTACATTATGTTGCAAATGTCACTTTAAGCCTAATATTATGTTAAAAATAATATATGAAAGCAATTGTTAAGTCTCCAAAGAAATGGATAGAAGCGCAAGGTAAATAATAGAACCTATTAAGTGCATAATCTCTTAAGATTTATAGAAATAGTTTTGCAAGTAATCTTTCATCATAAATGTAATCCAAATATTTTGCAAAGAAATAATTTGTGTGAGTCAAGCAGTTGCCTCTATCATCATACATTGCAAAACTAGGAGCTACAAATTTCACTAGTAAGGGATTTAGGCTAATATATCATATGATAGATTATGTAGTAACTCACTTATTAGATCCTTGTTAGGAGACTTTTGCAATCACTTGTATGGGTCTTCATATCTTTTAACTCGCTCATGATGGTGGTTAATTGGTGAGAAAGTTTGGGTGGTGTAGAAACAAAGATATATGAGTGGAAAAATGCGGCTTGGAGGAAGAAAAAAAAAATGAGAAGGCAAAGGTAGAGTGGAAGAGACAAAAGGGATATTAGAAGTTAAATGAGTGCATACAAGTTGATATTGGGATGGCTAAATTTGCAAAGGAAACATTGATCTAAGAGCTAGATTGATCCAAACAAAGGTAATTTTTTATTTTTGAGTGAACAATTGGGTCTAGGATAAATGAGTCCATCAAATCAAACAAAATCACGTGCTAAGACTATAAAGTTTGGACATCCACACAAAACAATATAAAATAAGAGAGAAAAGTACAAATGATGTTCTTCTCACCTTGCAACAATATCCATACAAAACGATGTCAAATAAAGAGAAAAATATAGATACGTGCTTTGATCCTCTCCAATCAAAAGTGATTCATATCAAGTTTAGGCCATACTCGAAGAGTTCAAATCAATTGAAAAAAAGGGGAGGTGGAGCCCAAAGAGCCACAACAATAGATAACCTTTTAGAGGGAGTACCCGATTCTAGGGAGGGCTTTGGAGTATGATGGCTTTGTCGTGTTGGTTACCTTCAATTTATGGGATCCATTTTTATAAGGTAGTGTATGAAAGCAAGAGGTCAAGCAACATGTTTTCACTCGTTCGATCACCTATAAATGGAACATATACCTTTGTGAAGTGGGTCTCCCAAGTAATCACACTCCACCCATTCCCTTGGGATAAGGTGCCTTCAAACTATTGGTTCATCCACACGTGAATCCCTCTTTGTCTCATATGACGCTCTTATGTCCTAATCATCCGGCCATGACCGTAATTTGGCCAATGGGCCATTATATGTTTTTTTTTTTTTTTTTTGGCATACATGTGGTGGCACAATATTAGCTGAGATGTTTTACTTCCAAGTTACTCGTCTATACAAAACCGGCGTCCCTAACGAAACTGAAACAGCCTCCAAAGATACAACCCAAAAGACCAATAAATAACATGTACGTGTCACATGCAAATATATTATCACTTTTAATACAAAACATCAACAAGCAAAGAGGCTAACCAATAGTGTACTTAGGTGGTAATGGGCCTACCTTGATAGTGATGAAAAAATGTCCCATAGAACTATCCTTTATGATTCCATGGTGCATTAATGGTGATGGCATCATAAAGTGTTTCTTTATAAATGAAATTGGAATATAAATGTGTCAATGTTGATGTTATATTTGGAGAATCAAATAAAGATGTTTTCACATGTCATATATATATATATATATTAATGTTTTGAACGTTATTATAATAAATGTATGATTAAAGATATATTTTTATGTAATTTTTGTGTTGAATTTTTTGAGGTGTTCTTATTTCTATTAAAATAGTTTTTAGAGCTTTAGATTCAATTATCATATGGCTATGTGATTTATCATTTATTCACTTATATGTACATCTTTCCTTTATTCTTATTATGATTGAAAGTTTTGTTTGTAACATTTATATGAGATATGCTAGGTGTATTCTTAGATTTTTCAACAAAACCAATATAATCATTGTAACTAGCAATGAGGATCCCCAACATCAACTTCCACTTTGATGAGATTCATCAATGATAGATATGGTAGGGATTGATGAGTATCCTAAGATTTTGATTTGGAGGTGCTACATATTTGTTTCTATTGTCATTAATATCCTCCACTTGAATTGCATTGTTATCAATAAGATATTGTAGTTTATGCTTAAGTGTTATACACCTACCCATAGTGCATCCATGTGCCTAATTATGCTCAAAAAAAGAATTAGCAATGAAATGTTGTGGAATGCCTCTAGATGTATGAATTAGTTTGATGGGGATAATGTGATACGTAGATGTTGTACTTGAGTTGTTGTAACACTATATGTGGAGGATCCACCAATATAGGAAACTTTTTATGCTCCCTTGGTTTAAGTTGAATTTTCTTTGCATGAGAATCATCGATGATGACATTTTTAAATCCACCTTCATTATGTCCATTTTTTAAACTTGAGTTTGATTTAAACTTATGTGGATAAGGAAGAGTGTAAAAGACAATATAATGGAGGAGAATGTTTTCTAACAATTTAAGCTCATAATGACATACACTAGCACATAACTCAGAAAAATGAAATAAATTATTGAAAACCACTTTCTCTTTGATGATTTGAAGGAGGCTATTAGTAAATAAGCCTTGATGCATAATTTTATGGTGGTTGATAATTCATATTAGCTAACATACTTTAAAATCTAAGCTCATAATCATTAATTGTCTCATTAGAACTTTACTTACATTGTGTGGCAAAAGTCATTTTAAGCCTAATATTAAGTTGAAAATGATATATGAAAGAAATGGCTCTCTCCAATGGAATTGATAGAAGCACAAGGTAAACAATAGAACCAATTAAGAGCATAATCTCTTATAATTTGTGGGAAAAAATTGTAAATAATATCATCATAAATGCAATTTAGGTAAGTTGCATTGAAAGTACGTGTATGAGTTAGAAAGTTGCCTACATACCATTGTCCATTGTAAAGTTAGGAGCTACAAATTTTCATTGTAAATAATAGCTAATATGTCATATTGCAATGTCCTTTTCACTTGCTAGATCCTTTTTAGAAGACTTTTGCAAATCATTTGTATGGGTCTTCATATCTCTTAACTCACTCATAATGGTGGTCAATTGGTTGGAAAGGTTGGATGGTGTAGAAACAAAGGTATATGAGTGGGCAAAGGGGGGTTGTAGGAAACAAAAGGAATATGAATAGGAAAAGGTAGAGTGGAAGAGACAAAGGGGATATGAGAAGTCAAATTATTGTATAGAGGTTGAGACATGAGAGTGGGATGGCTAAGTATGGGAATGAAATGTGTGACTATGGGCATGGTAGGTAAGGGTCAAACAACATGAGGGATGAGGGAAGAGGGAAGAATGAGAATGGACCATAGAAATGGCAAGGACAAAAGTAGACATGTAACATAGGTGGCAGCTCAAATCCAAAGTATGGGAAGGTGAGTGTTGTAAAGTACCAAGGGTTTGGGATGGGGTAGGGAACTCATGGGTAAGGTATGGGTAGGAGAAATAGAACCCAAGGGTTGGTAAATAGTTGGGGAATTTGACCCACAACATGAGGAGCATGTTTGTTATCAATAATTTTTGCTATAGCCTTTATTGTATTTATTTTGTGTTGTTTAGTAAGAAGTATCTTGGTAAGAGCATCCATGGACATATCATCATCTATGGTAGCTACAACTTGACTTTTTTGGCATGGGGTCGATAGGTAATGGTAACATTGGGTTGAGTTAGCTTGGGGTCATTTCAAATTTGAAATTGGACGAAAGAGGGTCAAGGTCACACAAATAATCCTAAACCAAATGAAATCCACAATTGTGACCTTAAACTAGGCAAAGAAAATACTAACCTAAGAGCTAGATTGATTTGAACAAAAGTAAAATAATATGTCTAAGTGAAACATTGAGTGTAGGGTAAACAAGTGTGTCAACTTCAACAAAATCATGTGCCAAGATTTTGTATTAAGACATCCATACAAAATAATATAAAGCAAAAGAGAAAAGTACAAAAGATGCACTTTTCACTTTGACAATATAGACACAAAAAAATGTCCTCTCCAATAAAAATGGGATTCTTGTCGAAATTAGACCATATTTAAAGCGTTCAAATCAATTGAAATAAAAGAGGTAAGCCCAAAGAACTTACACCATACTTAAAAAAATTCAAATCAATTGAAAAGAGAGGGGTAAACCCAAAGAACCATAACCATACATACCTTTTAGAGTGACGGTAGGCCCCGAAGAACGACAACCATACATAACCTTCTAGAGTGAACCCAATTCTAGCGAGGGCTTATGGAGTATGATGGCTTTGTCGTGTTAGTTGCCTTCAAATTATGGAATCCATTTCTCTGAGGTGATCGTACAGGAGCAAGAGGTCAAACATCTCATTGTCAAAGTGGTTCAATCACTTATAAAGGGAACATATGCCGTGTTAAAGCGGTCTTTCGAATAATCGCACTCCACCCATTCCCTTGGGATAAGGTGCCTCCAAATCATTCGTTCTACCACACTGATATGCCGTCCCTCTTCTGTCTCATACGACGCTCTTGTGTCCCAATCGTCTTTAATTGGGCTATGACCCATATGTTAAAAAAGTTCATTGTTTGGGCATACATGAGCTGGCACAATCCTAGTTGAGTTGTAATATTCAGCTTTTCTGAACAAACCAAGGCCGTCATTCCCATGTTGACCTTCTGTTTGATTCCGCGGTATTCCGGGCTGGCAGAGGCGTTCAACGCTCTCAGGCTCTTCTAGTTTTTACACAGTCGGTTCCGGGAAAACATGCGGAGTGTGGCGGGTGTTTTTGTTTTCCTTAACATAAGGATGGGAAGTTATGTGAGCAGCGTTCTATTTAGCGTTATACATCACAGAATTTGGCAGCAGTTATCTTTCAAGATTTATTTTGAGTGGGTAGAGAAAATGGGAGGGTTCATTATCAAGCAGGAGATCAGCACTACACAATGTTAAAATAGCAGGGTCTACTGTTCCATAAGCTTTCTTTGGTCTCATGGACGTTAATAATATTGTAATCTTCTAATCTACAACAACAGACGAACGACATGGATGGAGCTGGCTTGGTCAGAACCTGAATAAGGCTAGATTGTATTACTTTTACTGGATGCTTGCAGAGCTTGCAACTCTCAATTTACTTCAATTCCAATTTCCTCATCTACACAATGACAATCCTTCATTTACATTAAAACATATGAGCACTTTCGTAATAGTGTTATTGGAATATTATGTTTTTTCAATCTAGTATGAACTATTCTTCATACACGCATATTGTTGGTATGTGAAGGCAGGGAATATGTAAAGATCAATAACTAATAAAAAATTTATATGATAGTGAATGTGAGGTCTTAGAATCTATGTTCCTAGTGTCAATGGTTGCTTTTTCTATTATCGACCATTGTGATTTATGGATTCTCATGGTCCATGCCATTTTAAGGGGTGCATAGACATTTATGATATGGTGTGATGGAATTGATTACAATGTTGTATCATACAACACTTCAAAATATAAACAATTGAATTCGTTGAAATGATCACTTCATAAATACTTTTTTCCACTTTGTTGCATTTTGTTGGGCAAAGTTGTCTCAACCTTACATTCTTAATGTTTCTTTATAATGTATTTCATCTTCTAGCATGATTTTGTCTTCTTGTGGGGGAGTGGCGTCTCATTTGGAGGATGACTGATTTTTTTTTGTAGTGAGTTTTGGCCTTACATGAGGAGGTAGTTGTTCCACTTTAAGGTGGCATGGTTTGGCCATGTGTCAGCATATTCTAGTGTGGGTAAGGTCATCGTGAAGGAAGTTGCATATGACACATTTTATGACACATGAAAGAGTATGTAAGAGAGAGATTACAAGAATCTTGACTAGCATTATGATAGGTGTGGTCACTTGTCATAGAGCCTCTTTGCATGTTCAAATGAAGATGAATTAGAGAACCCAAGTTTGGGTGACCTCAAATATGGCATGTATGACAATATAAGGAATATTCAATAAAAATAGCTAGGAGGACCAAGACCAAGTAGGGGTGTTGGAATTTGGACTCATGCATTTGGGTACCATACCTCTCATGAGTTTGTTAAAATGGTTTTCCTAAACCATTATTGGTTTCAAATGTTTTCTTCACCCATTTATTTGGGTGTTTGGGTTGAGATGTATTGAGTTTTTTTTGTAAGGTTATGCTATTAGATTTCCTCCAAAGGAGCATGATGTAGACCTCTATGTTAAGGCTTTGAGCCTGCAAGTATATTGTAACATGTCATTGTTGCAAACTAATACATTGGTTTGATTCTTTCGAGTGTTGGGTTTTTTACCTGAAAGGGTTTTCCTCACGTATATTGGTGTCTCTCCTCTTATGTTTAATCTTATTTTTTCTTGTTCTTAGATGTGTTAATTTACATGTCATTGTGCTACCAAAATTGACTTAGATCTAAAATATGTTTTACTTTTCTAAAAGGATTAATGTAGGAAGTTATCTGTATTCTAATTTTGCTTTATGGGCATAGTGGTGTGCACTTGTATCAAGCATGTTGGTTGAGAAAATTACACAGTATTGAAAGGTGCATATTGGTTCATTTTTTCTTACACATGTATCATTCAATTATATGAACAAAGCGTGGTGAGATTAGAAAACTTCAAGTTTCATATCTTCCCTTTAAGATGTGGATTGATTGCTAAAACAATATAGGGCATGTACTATTTCTTGTTGATTTTATATCCGCTTCAAATTGTCAATTAAACCTAAAAATAGTGAAAATTTTAAAAAATCAAATCAAATGTTTCTAGACAACTAAAAAATAATTTATAAATACAAACAACCACAAATGTGTTAAGTTAATTTAATCTAATATGACATTTTTTTAGGTATACAAGACAATCCTAATAGCACAATAAGTAATATAAGAACAATAATCTTTTGATCCTAATAAAATAATAAATAATATAAACCTCTACCATAATTTAAAAGCCATCTTTTATTGCCCACGGAACACTAACTTAATGATTTTGATGGAAATGTTGGCAAGATCAACATTGGCACGCACCTTGAAGGGTGGTGGAATTGTGAAAGAGAAGTTGATTTTGAATTTTTAGGTTTAAATGGAGGAGTGGGTGTAGATTTTGGGACATAAGGTCCCAAAATAGATGAAGGTGATGAAGGATTATTAGATGGGATGGGGGATTTAGAATTAGATGAAGCTTTTGGATTATCAAGTTTGGAAGCCAATTTTGATTTTTCTTTGGGATGCATTGATTCTATAAGTATTTTTGGAATCCACATGGTTTTTGGTTTTTGCTTCATGGGCATTTGTGGCCTTTGGGCTTTATTTTTTTGATTTTTCATGTCTTTTTTAGGGGACATGTTGATCCTTTGATTTGTGTGGATTTTTAGCTTTATGCATTTGAGATTTGGCATCGAAATTTCTTCCAAGAGCAATGGGATTGGTAGATGGATATGAATGATGTGGATGTATTATGGATGAGTTGGTGTAAGTAGTATGTTGGAAGGATTTCAAATATGTGTGCCTTAGTTGATCTTGATGTGGGATATGAGGTGATGGATAGAGAGGATAATGGGATTTTGGAATAGGAATGTTAGGTGGTGGCATGTAAGGACCCAAGATGGATGGAAGGGATGAAGGACTTTGTTTTGAGACATAAGGACCCAAAATGGATAGAAGGGATGAGGGATAGGGATTTGGAACATAACGGCCCAAGATGGGAAAGATGATAATGAATGTAAATGATAGAAATGCATACAGAAATAAACCCAAATAAGTTATACCTCATTGCTCCTTCCTCTTCATGGATTGAGCTCACAAGATGCACCCTTGTCTTGTAGATTTGCTCCAATGATTGAAGGGATGTGGTTGCTCATAATTTTAGCATGATAATGGTATGGATATAGATGAATTTGATGAAAATTTGGGTAGCATATGGATATGGAGAATGTGGATATAGGAAATGAGAGCCTAGGCCTCATTTTATAGAATTTTGATGAGAGGAATCAATGGCTAAGATTGAATGGCTAATGGAGGGTTGAGATTGATTGAGAAAGTGAGGTTTGGATCAAGGATGAGGATTTATTAGCCTTGTGACAAGTGTCACAAGATAGAGGGGGTGAAATGGGGAGGTGTGCTCACACATATATGTGAGCACACATTGGGAAGAGAGGCATTAAATTTGTGTAAGAGATAGGGTAGTTTGTGTAAGAGATAGGGTGGCTTGTGTAAGAGGTTAGTGGGGTAGGTGAGATGTAGGAATTTAAAATTAGAAAATAATCATAATGATGATTAGGGATGAGAGTTAGATCAACTAATCATGGATTAATTGATTAATGAGGTGAACCACCAAAAAGGTTAATACTAACAAGGGAAAGATGATTCCCCTTACTAGGCCCCTAGGATTTTTCACCTAGGAGCACTTGGTTTAGGAATTTTACTCTTTCACCTTGGTGATAGGCTCTTTTTGGTGATTGCATTCAAAGGGGTATGGATTGAATGGGGTTGTGATGTGTGTGAGGAGTGTGGCTAAGTGCTAAAATGAAATGAAACTAAAGTAACTAAAGAAATGTAAACTAAATGCAAGCTAAACTAAATGACCTAAAAGCATGCAATCTGAAAGGAAGCTGGAAAATGCAGAGATGGTGCACCTGGGAAATGAAACTTGCAAAAGAGGAGCCCTGAAATGTTCTAAAACTAGCTAGAAATCTGCAAAGGGACACTTACGCCAAAATGGGCGACCTAGTCCTTCTATTGGGAAACTTTGCCAGACTGGGTTTCGGAAAAAAGGGTATCCAAAAATGTCAAGCCTGTTACAGGGACAAGGTCACCAATTATGGTGACCTAGTCCTCTTGGTACTTTCGAGAGATTCAAGGTCTGATTTTGTGGGTCCCCACTTGCACTTTCCTTTTCTGTAGATGCTTGTGTTCGAATCTTCAGAAAATGACATGCAAGTTGTCCTTTTGCTCCACCTAGGGTTTGATGACTTGAGTTGACTTGAATGGAATGATTGTACCCTCTTCAATACTTTATTCCTTCCCAAATCTGAATACAACCTACAAAACACATGCAAAGACAAAGAAAATGTTAGGGTTAGAGATTAGGGGTTTGCCTTAGTCAAACCCCATTGATGGTAACTAAACCCAAATTAGAAACAAAGAAAGGAAAGATGATTGAATGATGAATCAATGTAAACACTCACCAAACCTTTAGTTGTTGAAGTCTGCAACATGCAAGAACCAGCTCCAATGGAGGTTGCTTGAGATGCCTTCGTGCTTGATTGCTTGCTTGGGAAGCTTGAGTGCAAGAGTACTTGTGAAGATGAAAAATGATCTTAGGGGGGGGGGGAAATGAAGGTGAAAACCCTTATTTATACAAGATATGCCCTAATTTCCTAAAAAATCTCACATGATAGGTCAACAGTAGGGTTTTGGAGGCAAATCCCCGTTAGGTTTTTTATTTAATTTTGAATTTTATGCCAAAAGGGACTAGGTCGCCCAACGTGGCGACCTAGTCCACTTGGACAAATTCAAGTGGTGGTCAGGAATAAAAAGGTGTTAATGATGTTTATTAGTCTTGCCTCTCGAAACACACTTAAGTCGGGCCTAAAATTACATTAAGGGACTAATTTAACATTAAAAAGGGTTGAATTAGTGATGATAAGCCTAGGAAAGTGTGAAAATACTTTACAACACTTTGGCACAAGGCTTGAAAAGGGGTAAGAAGGGATTATTTAGATGAATTGTGTTGAAAGGGTCTTAGAAAAGTGGAAAGATGTGTTACAACACTTCACAACACCTTTGTAAAACACCGTTTAATTATTGTTGATTTGCAAGCATTCAAGACTAAATCAAGGCAAAACAAGGCCAAAATCCAAGGGAAAGGCCAAAATGAGTGAAAAGTGTCAAAGGCTACACTTTTTGGTGACACATTTAGCTACCACTTTAGTGAGAGGATGAACTTGCTTCAAACTCACACTAAAGTAGTTGAATCATGCATGTCGAGAGGGATCCAATGTATTCATGCTAGTAAGGTGAGATGACTATGATCGAGAGGGATGATCAAGCCCCCGAGATCAAGATCCCATGGCAAACCAAATATAAGCACAAAAGATCACACAAGGAGTGATGTAAAAGAGTGGAGAGAGAAAAAAAGTTGGATCAAGCTTCGACTATTTATCTAGCTAGTTGTGGATCAGATCTAGGTTGTTTGTCTGAAAGGAAAGGTGTACTCACTTTGGGCTAACAAGACTTTTGGTTGTTCACCGGGTGAGAATGCCAAAAAGGGGTGAGAAACATACACTTGGTTGGTATGCACTCACACACACACAAAGGTGGCTATGGGGAAATTTGTGCCGCTAGTTGGGCTTCCCAGTCAACCATACCAAATTTATACCTCTTGATAACTTTGATAAGGCGCCACAAAATACAAGGGTGTGGTTCATGAGATAAGCAAAGCCTTGGATGCTTAGAACTCATGAAAAAGTGCAAGATGGCACCACAGTCATGCAAGTTGTGTAATGCAAGGTGGCCATGTATGCACAATGCAAAAATGCAACATGTAAAATGCAAAAGAATTAAATGCAAAAGAGATGTTCAAAGGAGTCTTATTTAGTTCATGTGAGGTCTTTGACTTAGGGAACATTGTGTCTAATGTATCCAAGAGAGGACCAATCAAAGGATAGAAGATTCACAACTTAGGGGATGCAGTGTGTCGCATCAAGCCACTAAGAGGAATGTAATATGCTAAGATAAGTCACACTTATGAAGGACATTACATCCAATGTCATCCACAAAGTTAGAGACACATCATATGAAGTGATAAGGCTGCACTAAGAACTAAGGAAAAACAAATGCAAATGCAAAATAAATAATACCAATATATGCCCCCACTTTAAAGGAATTTCTACACATCGTTTTGTGAGCAATTACTTTAAAGTACAGAAAGGAAAAAGGCAAAAAGAAAGAATAGGACATGAGAGCCTACTTGGAAAGCCCTATGTCAAGTGATAGGTGTCCAAGAAAGGTTGCGTCATGTAAAGGAAAAGGGAAAAGAAAAAGGAAAGGTGGGTTTCCCCCAAAATGAAAAACCACAAACACATAAGGGATCTATGGATTTGGGGTTAGTATGTTTGTTGCTGCAGTGTTTTGTGTAGAGAGCTCAAAATTGTCATCATCTCCCCAAATACATAGAACTGGAAGAAGGACACAAAGAGAGCAAAAGAAAATGAAAATAAAGAGTCGTTTTGGGTCAACATAGAAGAGACATATGATGTCTCAATGCTTTGCATCGTCCCCAAAAGGACAACAAAAGCAACAAAAAAAAAAGACAAAGAAAAAGAGCCCTATTTTTTAGTCAACATGAAGGAGACATTGTGGTCTCAATGCCTTGCATCATCCTCAAATGGAAGGAAAAAAGAACAAAAGAGAAAGGAAAAAAGGGGTCCATTTGGGTCAACATGAAGGAGACATTGCGGTCTCAATGCCTTGCATCATCTCCAAATGGAAGGGAAAAAGAAAACAAAAAGGACAAGAGGGGTCCACTTGGGTCAACATGAAGGAGACATTGCGGTCTCAATGCCTTGCATCATCCCCAAATGGAAGGCAAAAATAAAATAAAAAGTGAATAGATTGCACGACATAAAGAAGAATGAAGATACATATAGAAGAATGTCACAAAGAGGGGGAACATCAAATATAACGATACAGGGAAAACATGTCACATAGATGCAAAAAGAAAAGAAAAGAAAAGACTAGTAAGGCACATGTGTGTCACTTAGCAAGCAAGTCATTTGCCTCCCAATCTTGCTCAGTATAGAATTCGGGTGGGTGACTAGCTAGTGGGACAACAACAATTGTCGAACTAGCGTCAAGGTCAACGCTTTTCCTAGGAGAATTGTCATGCATGCTCATGGAAGAGGAGAATAATGAACTCAAAGTTTGGTGTACCTCTTCATCTATCCTAGCATTCTCATCATCATCATCTAGATTGATGACAATGATAGGTCTAATGACAATATCAGTGGTAGCATGCAAGAGTGGTGATGACAAAGGTATAGGATCAGGCTGCGATGGTGGGGGAGGAAGGTCCTTAGGCACTATGTTAGGTAAAGGTGGATTAGGATTTTCAATATTTGTTTTGTCAAG
This sequence comes from Sequoiadendron giganteum, assembly GCA_007115665.2. Lineage (NCBI taxonomy): Eukaryota > Viridiplantae > Streptophyta > Pinopsida > Cupressales > Cupressaceae > Sequoiadendron > Sequoiadendron giganteum. Next base: position 598,167,294 of record CM021109.1, read on the forward strand.
TGATTGGTGAGCAAGAGCACAACAGAAACGCCTATGTTCTCTAGCTTCTTTATTCATTTTTGTTCTTTTGTCAAGTCATATAGAAGGGATGGGCTGGTCCACCATAGGTTGTTTATCATTCCTTGGGGGAGGAATGGTGGGAACCATATGTGGCTCATCCACTTTCTCCTTAGCTTTATACACTTGTTTTATGCCAGGGGGTAAGATAGAATTGTTATCATGATCCTTAGGCATCTTGGATGATGTGGAGGAGGTTTCAGGTGTGGGTTGATTAGGCATGTCAGAGTCGAGCTACAACATGGCTTTGTCAAGGATGGGTGATTCCGAGGTAGAAGGGGTATGTTGCGGAGAGAGAGTTCAGAGATTTTCTTTGCTTTAAATTTCTAATGTGCAATGAAGAAGAAATCTCATCTAGGAGTGATAGGCTCCATGGGTTCAGGCCAAAAGGATTCCAAAGAAAAGTTGCCTTTGGAGTATAAAGGATTAAAACCACTATGGTGAATAGTGAATATTTCATTGTCAACGAGAAACTTCACACATTTGTGAATAACAGATGGGACCGCTTTCATTGAATGAAGCCACAAGTGGCCTAGTCACAAATGAAATTGGTCCGATTGTAAAATGATAGAGAATGTCACATCCAATGTCTTAGGACCTATCTGTAATGGGAGAGTGATCGATCCAATCGTAGGGCATGCGAAACTGTTATGCATTTGGATCCATGCAGTCGGTCTATTATAAACATCTTGAGCAATGTCATGTAATACCAAAAACTCTTTGGTGATCACGTTCTCACCACAGGCAAGATCTATGAGTATCCCGTTAGTGGGTTTATCATAGATTATACCAACTATATAGAGAGGACCATCAGTAAGGTTTTTGAGAATATCTTGAGATGTAAAATTAATATCAGAAGATGTTTTGGTTTGACCCTTACTATGGATGATGTTTATCGCACCCACCATCTCATCCATAGGGTTGACATGGGTGGCATTCAAAAGAGGGTCAGAATGTGCATGTTGTGTGTCAACAATCATAACATCAGTTTGTGAAGTTTCACTAGCTTTGACAAATGAAACATTGTGTTTAGGAATAGGGTTGGTAAAAATCTGTAAGTTTTGGTTGGGGGGTTCCGTGGACTTATTGCTTTTATCATTGGTACCAGCAACAGATAGATGGCCTGAGTCAATTAGGTCTTGCACAAGGTGCTTAGATGCTTGCATTGTTCGGTATCATGTATGTTTTGTCGATGAAAATAGTAATAAGTTGTGGAGTTATAGGATGGAGGTAATGGCTTATTGGGATTGGGTGCATGGACAAGAGGTAAGGATATCATTTGTTGTTGGAGTAATTGAGTCATGGTGTTATGAAGGGTATCAGGTGAAGGCGTGAAGGTGTGTTTGGGATCTCCATAATTGAAGGGCATGATAGATTGGACAACGACCACTTGGTTATTGGCAAGTGGAGGGGTTTGGGACAGAGGGTTAAATTGTAAAAACCCTTTGTTTGGTTTTCGGAAAGGTTGAGAATTGGGTTGGGTGGAAGCGTCGGACTTCTCAACTCTACTAGAAGTGGATCATGTATCATGACTACTAGTGGAGTTGTGATAATCACAGAGCACTTGGCACAAGTGCATGAAGGAAGGGAATTTCATGAGGGTGAGCTTGTCTTGGAGAGGTGTTAATAGGTTTTAAATGAACATATTTTGCAGATGTGTGTCAAGGATCTTGACATCAATTAAGGAATAAAGTGCTTGATAATGAGAGATAAATTCGGTTAGCTTCTCGTTAGTGTCTTGCTTGCATCTCATGAGATTAGCCAAGGTTTTCTTGGGGGTCATGTGGACTTGGAAGTGGTTGATGAAGGCATCCACCAGTTCATTGAAGGAACTAATGGAATTGTTTAGTAAGGATGAAAACCAGTCCAAGGCGGCATATTTGAGGGTCCTAGAAAACAGTTTAGCTAGCAACTTGTCATCAAGAGCAAAGTCACTACATAAGGTAGTATAAGAATTAACATGATTAGAAAGGTCACCCTTCCCTCTATATTTCTCGAATCTAGGAATTTCTATCCCTTGTGGCATTCGGGTACCTAGGATCGCTAAGGATAATGGATTGCTACAAACATAGTGGGTAGGTGAACCATGTTGGCTTTGGTTGATAGTGGAGATTTTTTGTTGCATGGAGGTGACAGTGTGAAAAATTTGTGTGATAATGGGATCGGTGTAAGTGTTATGAGGTGGAATGGAAAGTGGTGATGGGGTGAATGTAGTGGAAGGGGAAGTGAATGGGATTCTAATGGTAGGTATGGTGGAAGAGGTTAAGGGATGTGATGCCACAAGAGAAGTAGGAACACTAGTAGGAATGTCGAGGGAAGGTACCACATTAATAATCTATTGCACAGTTGTTGTCACACTAGGAGATGCATAAGTGGGGATGAAAGCTACGATTGAGGGGGGAGGACTAGAAGGTCCTCCTTAGCCAATAGCGGGGGTGGGTGAATGAGATACCCTAGGTGTGGAAGAGGCATGTTTTTGGTATATTTTTGCTATCTTCTTCATAACACCTAGGCCATCATCACGGTCTAGCAAGCGGTGAAGGTTCTCTATGGTGGGGATGGCGATGGTAGATACGTTCTCAAGGCTTAGTTCATGTTGAAGGTCAGCTAAATCAGCATAAATGTGGAATAGCTTGTCATTTGGGAGGTCATCAGTTTTTTTGTCACCATGTGTGTCTCCTAGGTGCAAAGAGATGCTAAGGATGGTCTCAAAGCCTAGTTTACTATTGTCGATACTAGGAGTAGAAGCCTGTGAGATCCCAAGATCTACAACAATAGTGTTGTCATTAGATGCCATGAGTCTAGAGCTTTGCCTCATAATAGTATCAGCAAGAGAACACCAAATTCTCATTCAAATTTTCCTAAGGGTGGGGTGGATGCAAATGCAATGTAAACAAAAGAGACTAAAGTGTTGATAACTAAACTTCTGAACAAGAAAACATAAATGCAGAACCAGAGGACTGAAATGTAGGAAATGCTAGAACAATTCAAGAAATTATAGAGTGATTGGTACAAGAGGACTAGGTCGCCCAGTGTGGTGACTTAGTCCCAGTAGTGTTGTTTTTGACAATTTTATGAATTTTTCACTATGTTTTATGATGTTTATTCCTTTCTGATATAAACACAAAATGTAAATGCAATTTTTTTTGTACTTTTGTAATGAAAAATGCAATGCAAAGTGTAATCTAATATTAACTTTACACTAATTCACTTTTTTTATTATCCCTAGGATGCAAACAATGCAAAAATATTAATGCAATGCAAGATTTCTCCTAATATGAAATGCAAAATCAAAAGATTAACAAGTGGTCTACGGTCGAGTTCACCAAAATGAACCACCAAAAAGGTTAAATGCTCTGAAGGGAAAGAGGATTCCCCTTACTAGGCCCCTAGGGTTTTTCACCTAGGAGCACTTGGTTTAGGAATGGCACTCTTTCACCTTGGTGATAGGCTCTGATTGTTGATTGCATTTAAAGGGGTATGGATTGAATGGGGTTGCGATGTGTGTGAGGAGTGTGGCTAAGTGTTGAAATGAAATGAAACTAAAGTAACTAAAGAAATGTAAACAAAACAATGTAAACTAAATGACCTATAATGCATGCAATCTGAAAGGAAACTGGAAAATGCAGAGATGGTGCACTTGGGAAATGAAACTTGCAGAAGAGGAGCCCCAAAATGTTCTCAAACTGGTTGGAATTCTACAAAGGGACACTTATGCCAGAATGGGTGACCTAGTCCTTCTGTTGGGAAACTTTGCCAGATTGGGTTTCGGGAAAAAGGGTATCCAAAAATGTCAAAACCCTTTTTCAGGCCTAGTACAGGGACAAGGTCACCAATGATGGAAACCTAGTCCTTTTGGTACTTTCGAGAGATTCAGGGTCTGATTCTGTGGGTCCCCACTTGCACTTTCCTTTTCTGTAGATGCCTGTGTCTGAATCTTCAAAAAATGACTTGCAAGTTGTCCTTTTGCTCCACCTAGGGTTTGATGACTTGAATGGAATGATTGTACCCTCTTCAATACTTTATTCCTTCCCAAATCTGAATACAACCTACAAAACACATGCAAAGACAAAGAAAATGTTAAGAGTTAGAGATTAGGGGCTTGCCTTAGTCAAACCCCATTGATGGTAACTAAACTCAAATGAGAAACAAAGAAAGGAAAGATGATTGAATGATGAATCAATGTAAACACTCACCAAACCTTTAGTTGTTGAAGTCTGCAACATGCAAGAACCAGCTCCAATGGAGGTTGCTTGAGATTCCTTTGTGCTTGATTGCTTGCTTGGGAAGCTTGAGTGCAAGAGTACTTGTGAAGATGAAAAATGCTCTTAGGGGGGGGGAAATGAAGGTGAAAACCCTTATTTATACAAGATATGCCCTAATTTCCTGAAAAATCTCACATGATAGGCCAACAGTAGGGTTTTGGAGGCAAATTCCCATTAGGTTTTTGATTTAATTTTGAATTTTATGCCAAAAGGGACTAGGTCGCCCAAGGTGGCGGCCTAGTCCACTTGGACAAATTCAAGTGGTGGTCAGGAATAAAAAGGTGTTAATGATGTTTATTAGTCTTGCCTCTCGAAACACACTTAAGTCAGGCCTAAAAGTACATTAAGGGACTAATTTAACATTAAAAAGGGTTGAATTAGTGATGATAAGCCTAGGAAAGTGTGAAAATGCATTACAACACCTTACAACAGTTCAGCAGAAGGCTTGAAAAGGGGTAAGAAGGGTTTATATAGATGAATTGTGTTGAAAGGGTCTTAGAAAAGTGGGAAGATGTGTTACAACACTTCACAACACCTTTGTAAAACACCGTTAGATTGTTGTTGATTTACAAGCATTCAAGACTAAATCAAGGCAAAACAAGGCCAAAATCCAAGGGAAAAGGCCAAAATGAGTGAAAAAGTGTCAAAGGTTACACTTTTTGGTGACACATGAGGAAAGGTTGAGTTAATAAACCAAGGGTTTATTAACTTGGGTGGAGTCAAAAGTTGGAGAATGGGATAATGAGGTTTAGGATGGGGATAAAGTTAATTAAACAAGGATTAATTAACCTAAGGAAGATTAGGGGATTTTAGAGGAATGAGGATAAAGGTTAGATTAAGTAAATAAATGTAGATTTATTTAATTAAAAGAGGTGGATAAAGTTAATAGGGAGATTAATTAAATAAATAATGAGTATTTATTTAATTAATTGTTAGGATAAGGGAATGGGTTAAATTAATTAATTAAATAACAAGTATTTATTTAATTAAATATTATTTTGGGTGACTACAACTATAGGTGTACCTTAAAAATCCTTTTCCCACCTAAACATCAAATCCATTTTTAAAATCAAAATTTTATCTCCTCTATGGTGTACAAATACATCCATCATTTCACCCACTTAGGACTAGTCAAATTTGCATGCTATCCAAAATAAATAGCATAACCAATTATTTTATAAAGGATAAATCTATATTTATATTTTTTACTTGATTTCATGTCGGTTAGAGACCCAAACCTAAACTTTTATTATTATCTTATACCCAATCCCTAGGAAAATACATTAATATACTAATCCTCTCTACCCCTAATACCTAGTAATATATCTTTTTTTTATTATATTAGATGTACCCCATTACAAACTAGTGTGTTCTAATATTATTTATCAAATTATACTTTGAGGATGTAAAAAAATTAAAATGAAAATCGAGTCTAAGCTCTTGTGAAACATGGAATCAAGATTAGTTAATGTTCATATTACTTTCCAACTTTTACATAAAATAAATTTGTATGCTAGTCATTGCATTTGGGGAAAATGGGTCAAATTGAGTCCAAAATGAAAATGATAAGTGTAGTATAGGCTCCATCTTATTACCTACAAGCATAAATTATGCATGAGTAGTATCTAACAAGAATTTAAAATAGGAATTATCAACTACTACCTTATAATATCAATGAACAAAAATGGAAAAGGTGAAAGAGAGATTTGGCTATGCAAGAACTAGTAATGGATATGGATGTGAAAGAGCCTACAAAGATATTGTTAGGATAGGTGACATTAACATTAGCTAGTAATAACATGCTCTATTTCTTCCCACTCAATCTCTTGTTTAAATTATGATCATGCATGGAACCAGACAGTCTGGGGGGCCCATGCCCCCCTTCATGCTTCCTCAATACAATTTTCTACTAATTTTGTGTTGGGAAGCCCTCATGAACCTGTGTTTCATGCTTTGTATTTTAATCTCAATGGATAAAAGAATGTTCTTTTGGATGAGGTTCAATGTGAACTTGTGAGAAAAACTACTATCCCAGATCATCTCAAATTTGATGAAGAAATTTTTATTAAACTCCCTAACTTGACTATGGAAAGGATAGTCGCTTCCATGGAAAACATCGTGGTTGGTAATTTTTTCTCTTTTTGCCCTACCATTGATATGATTAGGCAATGGATTGTGGCCAAATGGTAGTTGAAATGGAGTGCAACTATTAGCACGATGGATGGTGGTCTTTTCATTTTTAAATTCACTTTGAAGGAAGATCTCCTTTCAATTCTTACTTTCAACCCATGAATATATGGTAAACAAAATATTTTTCTTTGTAGATGGAAGTTGGGATTTGACCTTGTGGTGGATTTGAATAAAATAACCCTAGCTTTGGTTAGGTTTTCAAGCCTCCCATTGGAGTTTTGAGATGAAGAAGTGTTCACTTGGATCGCAAACTCTTTTGGGAACTTCATCTCTATGGATAAATCTAGGTTAGTTTTCCCCATTTTTGAGTTAGCACTAACATTCACAAAACCCTTTCAAAATTTTCATTCTTAATTCAAAATTTGGAAAATGGACACAACCAATCTTGTATGAAAATTCTATTGTCTTCTACCAAAATTGCTTGAAATTGGGTCATTTAATCACCCAATACAAAGTTCCCAAGAAACAAGCCCAAAAACTCATGGAACCTTTTGTTGAATGATGGTTTGGAGGGTTATCTATTTAAAGATTATGTTCTCAATATTATAAGCCCCCCCTCCAACTTGATGACCCCCAAGAAAGAAAAAACTATAACCCAAAAAATGTGACTCATAGAGTTCCCTCTCTACCTAATATGGGGATTCTTGATAGGAATTACAACACTGAGTCTACGGATGAACAATAGATGGTCGTAGATAAAAGGCTTTGAGGGGGGTTTTACACCTCCAATAAATGTGTCAATGGAAGATAAAGAGGAGGTGGAAATTAATTTTATGAATGCCTTGAATTTCAATGATGACCATCAGTCCCCAAGGGGAACAATGAACATAGAGCCTTTGGCTTTATCTACTTCAAAAATTGTTCTTCCACAAGATAACAACTCTATTAGGAGGGCTAGTGAACTTCTCAAGGAGGTGGAGTTATGATCGGGCCCCCTAAAAGATTGTTCGTCCTTTTCACCTAGTGATTAGACAAGTTAGCTAAGTGACACTCAAAACTCCCCTAACCATGATAGATGTTCTACCCTAAAAAGGGAAATTTATTGATGTTGGGGTGACACTAAGGCTAGTCGACCTTCTTAGCAAGAGACTAGAGAAGGGGAAGTAGCACGAGAAATAGCTAATGGATTCAAAAACAACTTTGGAGGTTTCCTCAAGGAAGCTTTGTAAATGAATATCCTCTTTTGGAACATTAGAGGGCTTAATAGTCCTCAAAATAATTTCTTCTTAAGAACCACATTTTTTAGAATAAAATAGATATTCTTCTCCTTTAGGAAGTTAAAATGATAACTAATATTTTTTTAGAAATTGGTAATAATATATGGCCCAAGGATGAGTTTTGCATATGTGAGGCTCTTGGGGCTTCTAGGGGTATTTTCACAATGTGGAACCTGAATAAGCTTATATGGGATTAAGTCTCAAATTCTAAAAGTAATATAGAAGTTAAGTTTTCTTCTCCTGATAAAACTTGGAATCCTATTAATATATATGCCCCTAATGTGAGGAATACAAGGAAAGAGGTGTGGGATCATGTGGCCTCTCATATCCTTTCCAATAAGGAGGTGTTGTGGATGGTGGAAGGTGATTTGAATACTCCTTTTTTCCCTCATGGAAACTTGGATGATTAATGGACTATTCTGACAACATGGTTGATTTTGTTAATTTTTTAAATATTGTTGGTCTAATGGATATTGAGTTAAATGAACAACTATTCACTTGGACCAGTTGGAGGAAAGGTGATCACCTCATCCATGTTAAATAAAATAGATTCCTGGTCTCTTCAAAATGGGACATTATTAGCCACTCCAATCTTGTTGCTTTATTGAGAATTTCCTTTGATCATAACCCCTTTATTATGACCTAGAGGGATAACCCACACAATGGTCCTTATACTTTCAGATACGAGATCATGTGAACAACTCATGTCCTAATTTTATGGATTATATTTATCCTTGGTAGAATACCCCTATCCATGGCTCTATTATGTATAGAGTGGATCAAAATCTTATTTTTGTCAAAAACAATGTTAAGGGCTAGAACAAGTTCCCCTTAGGTAATGTGTTGGAAAAAAAGAAGTTATCTACTAAACTAACTGAAGTCCAAAATTATATGGATCAAGAAGACATTTCGAAGGGTTCATTCCTAATCAAAAATTCCTTGTGATAGGACTAGAACGATATTATGAGGAAAGGAGATTTTTTGGAAGTAGAAATCAAGAATCCAATGGTTGAATGAGAGGGACAAGAATATTTCCTTCTTCCACCAATCTGCTATGAGACATAAGAAAATGAATAACATATCTAGGCTCTTTGATGAGAATGGATCAAAAGTCAGCTCAAAGGAACAAATTGGTCAGGTTGCTTCTAGGTACTTCTAAACCTTCTTGTCCAAACATGCCACTAACCATTGTAGTGGGCTTAATGAAAAATTGGTGGAAAACATCCCATCTTTACTATCTTGTGAGGATGATTATTTACTCTTTATGTTGATTACTGAGGAGGAAGTTAGAGTTGCCACTTTATCTATGGGAGCCTTTAAGACCCAAGGCCCTAATGGGTTTCCTCCTACTTTTTTCCAAGATTTTTGGGGTATTATGGGATATAATGTAATTGAGGCTACTAAATATTTATTTATAATTGGAAAGTTGTTGAATTAGCTCAATAGCAACTTTCTAACCCCAATCCCCAAGAAAAATGATCCTTCTTTTATGATAGATTTTAGACCTATTAGCCTTTATAATATTGTTTACGATATTTTCTCAAAAATTCTTATTTTTAGGCTCCAATATTTTCTTGAAAAAATGATTAATGGTAATCAAAAAGGTTATTTTCATATTAGATAAATTCTTGATGCTTCTATCTCCACCCATGAAATTTTGCACGTTCTATGGATATGATTAATCTTCTTGGAATAGTCCTTAAGCTTGATGCCTCTAAAGCTTAAATGATATGGTCTCTTTAGAAAGAAGACAACTCCATATTCTCCACAACAGAATGGAGTTGTAGAAAGAATGAACAAGACACTGATGAAGAAGGCTAGGAGTATGTTGAGTAGTGTGGGTTTAGAACAAAGGTTTTGGACTGAATCTATTGCCACTGCTTGTTACCTAATTAAAATGTCTCCTACATCAACTCTTGTTGATAAGATGCCTATAGAGGCATGGTTGGGTTGCAAGCCTTCATTAAGATATCTTAGAGTTTTTGGTTGCGAGGAATATGCACATGTGCTAAAGGAGAAGCGAACAAATTTGGAGAACAAGGTCATGAAATGTATCTTCATCGAATATAGTTATGATGTGAAAGGATACAAGCTTTTGGATCATGTTGCACAGAAGGTAATACATAGTAGAAGTGTTATTTTTAGAGAAACTAATCCTTCTTCTATTACATTGCAGCCAAAACAAAGTAAACAAGAAAATGTGATTCAATCTCCTTCTACACCTGAGAAATTTGAATTGAGGCCCATGGATAGAAAAGAAGTTGAGGAGAGATCATCTAGTTCTGAATCTTCAAAAGAGGAGGAAGAACCTCAACTCAATTTGTTCATAGGTCTACAAGGCATAGACAACCACCTGAAAGGTATTCACCTGATGATTGGAGATGTATTTCTTCTTTGAATACTAACATGGATGAACCCAGATCGGTAGAAGAGGCATTAGATATGAATGTTGCAGAATCCTGGAAGATTTCTATGGATGAAGAAATGATAGCTTTAAAAAAGAATGATACATGGGATCTTGTACCATTGCTTGAAGGATGAAAACCTGTATGGAAGTATTGAGAAATACAAAGCAAGGTTGGTTGCAAAAGGTTACTCTCAAGTTGAGGGTGTTGACTATGGTGAGATATTTTCTCCTATTTCAAAAATGACATCCATTGGATTTTTGCTTTCTATTACTGCTTCTTATGATTTAGACGTTGAGAAAATGGATGTAAAAACTGCTTTCCTTCATGGTGGCTTGGAGGAGGATATTTATATGACACAGCCAAAGCACTACGTGGTGAAAGGTGAAAGTAAATTGGTTTGAAAATTGAAGAAATATTTGTATGGCTTAAAACAGAGTCCTAGGATGTCGTACCAAAAATTTGATACATGTGTTGAGTTTGGGATTTGAGCATTCTAAATCAAATCATTATGTTTATTATAAAATTGATGGTGATCATTTCTTGTTTATTGCATTATATGTTGATGATATGTTATTTATTGGTAGAGGGAAAGGTGTTATTTTAGAACTAAAATCTCAACCTGTTGCTAAATTTGAAATGAAAGATCTTGGTGTAGATAAACACATTCTTGGGATGGAAATTAGAAGAGATAGAGTGAACAAAAATCTATGGTTTGGCCAAAGTAAGTATGTCAATTCAATTTTATAGAGGTTTGATATGCATGATTATAGACCATTGTGTGTTCCTATTTCAGTTGGGACAAATTTATCTATTTTTGATTCTCCAACATCCCCATCAGAGATGAAAGACATGAGTAGAGTGCCTTACTAGAGCGGAGTTGGAAGTTTGATATATGTTATGGTTTGTACTAGACCATGCATTGCCCAATCAATGGGATTTCTTTCTAGATATATGTCTAATTCTGGTAGAGTTCACTAGGATGTAGTTAAAAGAGTCTTCAGATATTTGTGCAGTACCTTAGATTATTTCTTGTGTTATCATAGTAATATGACTGAAGATGATATTTCCCTTGATATTCATGGTTATGTGGATTCAGACAAGGCAAGTGATATTAATAGCAGACGATCCACTAGTTCCTATGTGTTTACATTATTCGGTGGTGTAATTAGTTGGATGAGTAAGCGATAGGCTATGGTTGCTTTGTCCACTATTGAAGCAGAGTATATGGCAGCTACTCATGCTTGTAAAAAAAGTTATTTGGCTTAAGAGACTATGTTCAGATATTGCAATTAAATAAGGTGTAGTGACAATTTATTGTGATAGTTAGAGTGCGATATGTCTAGCCAAGAACCCAACATTTCATGCTAGGACCAAGCACATTGATGTATAGTATCATTTTGTTAGAGATATGATCGAGGATGGCAAGGTGAAGTTAGTTAAGGTAGATACTTTGATGAATGTTGTTTATTCTTTAACTAAGCATGTGAGCGCAAAAAAATTTAGATGGTGTTCAAAGACTATGGGCCTCTCAGACCCTAGCAATTAAAATATGATGTTTATACACCCTCTCGTTGCTCTTGCAAGGTGTTCGACAAGTGGGAGATTTGTTGGGAAAATATGTCTCAACCTTGCAAATACATAAGGTATTGTTGATATGTCATTGTGGGGGTTGCAGGGGGGTACCCGCCCTACGAGGGTCTGAGGGGGCTCATCCCCCTTGATTGGGGGTTTGGGGCTAGCGTGCCCCGATGGGGGTTCAAGGGTAGCACCCCGAAAAGCCACATTTTTTTATTATTATTATTGTAAATCTGGACCGTTCATCATTAGGTCTTAGTCCAATGATCGATATTTTGTTGGCTTGACTTTCCCTAGAAGGCAACCCTATTTTACGAGGGTGTTGTATTTCAGCTGGGTATTGTATTTTACGAGAGTCTAGAAGCGGTTGTGTTACCTCTAGATCTTTGGTCGGTGATACTCCTGTGAGAAGCTTGCTCTACAAGTATATTGTAATATTTATGATTTTTGAATAATATATTGGGCGGATTTTGGAGTGTGGGGTTTTCTCCCAAAAGGGTTTTCCCCACTTAAATAATTGTGTTGTATGCAAGATATTTGCGTTTATTTTTGTTTAAGTTTCTATAATTGTTAAAGATCTATAAAAATTTTGCATTATTCTCCTCTCAAGATTAGTGTAGGAAGTTGTTTTGCTACCTTAGCTTCCTTACACTCTTTACACGTGTACTAATTGTCGAGTAAATAATCCACCCATCTAGTTTTATGTGGCTTGGACCCCACAATCCTAATTTTTGGAACTTAAAACCCTTTTAGTTGTGTCATTGTTGCATCCATAGTCAAGCAAGCTATCTCTTGCCAAACCCTCCAAAAATGCCCAAATTTTTTTATCGCCAAAAGATGAAGTGCTTTGTATGAAAATAGGACTTTTTGGGCCTTTTGGACTCAATGATGAGATTATTTTTTCCCCAAAGTGACCCCAAAAAAATATCATTCCCAAATCACCCTCAAATCTGAGGAGTGTGTAGATCTAGAGCTTTGATACCATGTAGGAGTCTTTGATACCGTGTAGGAGCTGATAGTGAACTTTAGTAAGATCCCACATATTATGATCACCTACAAGATAAAAATATCATTCCACAAGAGAGTATGGAAAGAGAATAGTTTGCTTGATTATGGAAGTAACATGTTAGGATTCTTGAATATCCTACAGTTTTAATCCATAAATTTCCTAATTTTTAAGCCCTAGAGTGTAAAACCCTAAGGCTTTAGCCCTAGCCCATCACTTTATGTTCTAATTTGAAAGTGACTTTTTTAGCTAGTTCTCGATCACTTAAGTTTCCCTACAAAGTCCTTTGATTCATTCATTGATTGACCCCTTGGTTCTAATGACTTGCTTTCCCATTTAATGCTTGTGCCCTATTAAATCACTTAAGTGCCTTGTTTGAGCCTTTAAAAAATTTGGCCCCACCACTTTCCATGTTGGATTCATGTGTCAAACCCTTCATTTTGTTGTGCAAAATGGTTTTGTCATGGGCTCTTTTTTAGATTTTGGTTGAAGACCATGAGGTTGGGAAATTATGACATCTATCTTAAAGGTGTTAGATTTCGTCTTTATTGCAACATATTTTTATTTCACAAGTTCTTAATAAGGGTTCACATGTGAATTTGTGACTATGTGAGGTATCAACAAGTGTTATTCTAAGAACCATTTGACCTTCAAGGTATTTTCCCCGATGGTATACAACTAGTGGGTTTCATTTTTTGATAACTGGTGATTTATTATTACATCATGCTCAAAGTTCTTTTCACATGCTCAAAATAGTTGAGCTCCTTTAACTTGTGAAGACACGATTGGTTGTCACATGTAAAGAACCATTAATTTTTCAATGGGTGTAGCAACAACGTCATCAAAAAATGGAGACTTTTCAGTGGATCACATAGCTCATTCTTATCATGGGATTAAAAATATTTGTCTTGAGCCTACGTTATTGTGACCATTCAACACATGGAACCTATTCAGCATGTGCTTGGGTTTCTTCTATGTAGTTAAATCTAATGCACACGGTGGCACCCAAATTCCGCACGTTGTGATATCATGAGCCAATTTCTTATGGTTGGGACAACTTCAAGTAGCAACAACACAAAATGGTGACACATTTCCTATTTTGAGCCACGTCAACATGTTCGTCAAGCTTTCATAAGCTTGTGTGGGGCCACTAGTATGACTTGTAAATATTTTTTTCACAGAATTAAAGGAAAAATATTTTCAAATAAATAAAAGGTCACAATAACCATAGATTTGTCCATTTCAGATGCAAATCAAAGGGAAATATTCAAACTTTGAAAATGGTTATCTACGACCACCCTATTCACGCATATGAGATTTAATGGAATTCTCTGCCAATATCTACTAAATTCTTTCAGATTTTCAAGGCAATTGCATTTTCTCAAGTTCTCAAAATACTTGTGAAGTGTCCTCTATGAAGAATTTATAGAATTCAGCTTGTTTGAGTATTCACAAAATCATATTAGGGTTCCTCAAAGTAAAAAATGGGTAAGTTCATTTTATCGACCTAAATTATATAATTTTCATACCTAATTTTTTCATCTAGTATGGTTAGGTAAAATTTTCATTTGAAAAGAAAGAATAAAGGTCATAGATTGTATGAATTTTAAAGAAGTAAAGAACCCTAGCTATCCATAAAACTATAATTCTACAAAACAAACTATAGTTCTCAAAATGGTCAGATCGGACCAAGAAGGTTGAAAAGGGGGTTGGATGAGGATATATTTCAACAGTTTCTTGGATCATCTAAAAGAGAAAAGCATGCTCAAGGGGATAGAATACTTTCAAATAGGTTGGTGGATAGGGCAGATGATGTTAGGGATGCCCCTATTTCAGTCTAAGGGTGGAATTTGTTTAGATACAAATTTAAAAAATACCAATCACTAAGACCTCTATCCAACATATGGATTTTGGATTTTGGACAAGTGGTAGTTCCAAATGCATTCATAAATCTGGACTTGATTGGAGCAATTATAAATAGGTATGGTCCCAATATAAGGACTATCTTCAATGATAATGGTATAAAATTGGTGAGTCTACATAGGGGCTGTATTTGTGAGGTCTTCTACTTAACCAATGCTACACATGTCCCAATGGATCTCGGCTCATTCACCAAAGAACATTCAAGGGATAGGGAGATATTTAGAATCAAATGGCTCCCTCATCACAAAAAAGAGGTCTAAATAGGCAACTGGTAAGATTCACTCAAGATGAAGTAGTGCCTTTTAACTATGATACTTTTGAGGACTACTTCATCAACACATATTTTGCATTATGTCAAGTTTTGGCAATAGATGCCAAAATGCAAATACAAACAACCTTGTTGATAATGGCTAAAAATATACAACACATAGACCTAAATAGAAACTTTGATTATGCCACTTTCATCTCAAATGAAATCCACAAGGCATTAATGACAATCAAAGGTGATGAAAATGTTGTACACTTTAAGTGGTATTCTCTCATCTATCACATAAGCAAGTATATAGTGGCAAACAGATTTGGACCCCCCCAAATATAGATAAGATCCCAAGATGAGAATTGATTTATTTTTCCAGTCCAAGAGTGGACTTACATTTGGGATATGTATTGTTATAAATCCAATTATGTAAATTTTTAAGAATTATTTATCAGGGAGATAATAAGAAATTTGGGGTTTCCATTTGATTGGAGACTATTTGAGAAGGTTAAAAGATTCTTGATAGCACTTGACCTGACTCAAGAATTAGGGATTGATCATAACTGGGGTGATTGGTTATTTCATGTGCATTATATTATAGTCAGATTTTATGGTGCACCAACTGCACCCCACATACTACCAAGGTCAATGTTAGACATAACAACATTTTTAGAAATCATGTGGCAGTTGAATGAGGCAGATAAGATCCATTTGAGGAATGTGAAGAAGGGGTTATTCTTCCCACCAAGTATCATTTTTAGACTTCGTGATCACTTCAAAATAAGGCTTGGTATTTTTCTACTCCAAATTGCAACCATATAGGATGAAGGTGTATGTTCAAAGAAACTATGATCTATAACACTACATCCATTGGGTTAGAATCAAGGTCAAATTGGCTAGATACACACACCAATTTGATAAAATTAAGGATTTTATTAGAAACTGATCCTTTGAGGTCAATATGCAAAAAGAAGAGAATCCTAGGTAAGGATTTATATTGTAGAAGAGAAGAAGGGGGATCAGATCCTTCCTACAAAGAAGCCTGCATAGAGATTGAGAACCCAATCCTCAAAATTTTGGTGATGATTGGTAATGCTACTAGTCTCATCGCCAAGGCTCCTAAATTAATAATGGATAGGCCTAGGCTTACAAAGGGTCATGGTTGAGGCTCTCTCTCATGATAGAATGTTGATCAATTTTGAGATTGGGGGAGATGCCATAAATGATATTAGGGAATTGACATGTACAAATTTGATGTTAAGTTAAAAATTTATCAAGTCCAAGAAATTCAAGGACTTCTTGATTAAAAATAAAGTAGAGCAATATACATTAATCATGAAGGAGAAAAAGAAGAATATTTCCAAGGATGAGTGGGAGGAAATGGGTAAAAAGGTTTTGGAAGAGGTTAATTTTTATGTTAGCTAGATCACTTTTAAGCAGGGAAGGGAGATTGTATAAAAAAGTGGATTCTTTCTATTAGAAGGATGAGACATTGCTTATGTTGTTACCTTGGATATAATCATAAGGCGAGACATAGATGAACCCATACTGCAATATGAGGGACAATCTCATGGAATCTGCTTTGGCTCAAGGTTTAATACAAAATATGAATCCTTAACAATATGGTTAGTACATACATAAACAAACAAGACTCGAGTAATTAAGGATGTAAATGAGTTCAATGGTAACCTTATTATCATAAGACTTGTAGACACTAGTGCTTCATAGACAACAACTTTGGTTGTTAACACTATGCTTTTTAGTGAAGCTGTATTGAAAAGGTTGCAAGCAGAATCTAACAAGGCATAATAAGAAAACTTAGAATTATTGCAAGAATATAATAAACTTGTGGTCTTTATAACCACTCCTCAAAGTATTGATACAGTACTAAGGTCTCCTATGTTGGGAAAATGTGTCTCAACCTTGCAAATGCATAAAGTACTATTGATATGTAAGTACACGAG